>JAIOTZ010001060.1:0-40021 GCA_023374045.1 Limonium bicolor | reverse complement strand
TAAATCAGGTATAAACACCTTAACTTATGATTTTTATAAATTTTAAGCATATATATATATATATATGGCCGAGAGTGAAGTTACATATATAGGTCATATTGACCTAAAAATGGAAAAAATGGCTAAGATAAATTAAGCTAGTCATTTAAGAGGTTTAATTAACATAATGGTCAAATTATGGCATTATGTGGAAAAATAATTAAACTAAGGTGAGGCCGAATATATATGCTATATTTTGAGACATTTATTGTAATTTATTTTGCAAGTTCAAGGTTGTAATAAGGCCATGTCATTAGGCCATTTTAATTTAATTTTATAAGCTTATAGTTTTATTTATGCTTATATAATTAAGTTGGGGCCAAATCGTAATTACTGGAAAATATAAAGCCGTGGGCTTAATTTAGAGGAGTTTAGGGTTTTTAAATGAATTTAATAAAAATTATAACATTTTATAAAGTTTTGGGTCAAAATTGTAAAAATAGAAAAGTATGGGGTATTGTTGGTAATTACCGAAAGTTTGAGTCCCAATTGGTATTAGAAGTCAAGTTGACTATATAGGAGACTTTGACCAACTTTGGAGAATTTTAGAAATTAAAATACTACCTTATAATAAGATACTTATTAAATTGTAAAAGATTTATAAGACTTGGGGTGGCATTGTGATTTCCGAAAACTTGGGGGTACTAAAAGGAGTTTAGTACAAACCTTATGTTATTAGGAATTTTTAGGAATTGATTTGGTTAAAATTGGAGTTAATATGAATTAAATAAGTATAATATAAGGTATTTCATAATATTGTTACAAATGGGTAACATATGTGGTAAAATCGAGATTTAGAGAAAGTATAAGGTTAGGAATAATGTTTATAACCTTTTGGTATAGTTTGGTGATTTTTGGAATTATATACAAGGCTTTATAAGGACATATGTATAATATATGATTTTAATGGAATTAGAAAACTATATGTTATAAAGAGGAAAATTGGTGAATATAGAAAGTTAAGTGGTGGAAAAATAATTTAAATAGACCATGGGGTCTGTTCGGTTATTTTGAGAAAATGTAACCATGGGTTATAAGTATATTAAGGAATAAGGATTATATATAAGGTATATACTATAAGTGTAACAAGGAAATATAATTTGGGGTTGAGTTGTAAATTATGGAAGTGTTGGTGGGAATTAATTAATACCGAGAGTTTTAAGGGCTGTTTGGTATTTATTAACAATATATAACTATAAGTTATAATTGTTTTAATGACATAGTTGTCAAATTATATGTTATATAACTATAATATAACATGGTATAAATTATGTGGAGGATTTTGTAAATAATTAAGGAACATAGGTGCTGTTCGGAAATATTAATATTTTTGAATGAACTTTATAATAGGTTTTAATGTTATAAGAATTATAACATTTGTAATATAAGAGGTATTCATTAAAAAGGATGAATATATATTATAAGAATTGCCATATAAGAAATAGTTCCATAAATACATACACATAAATAAATATGTGTTGTGGTGGAAAATATAATATGGTTTAATGACCATATATTTTCATAATTAAAATGACATATGATAAAAGGAAAAGAATTACAAACATTGGATATGGAATGTTAGGACTGTACATGTGATAATAAGGATTGATAATGCAAAGTATTGTTTACCACATTGAATTTGGGAAAAAGGAAAAAAAAAGAGAGAAACAAACCTTAGAAAAATAAATACTAAGGTGAAATGTATGGTGTATGACAAGAATCATACATACAATATAGAAACAAGCTATATGATGTACAAACATACATTAGGTTACATGCGATAACAAAAGCTCAACTATAAAGTATATTAATATACGAGACAAGACTACGCTTGTAATATAACACTTTTCCAATCTCGAGTTAAACCTAAAACCCGACAAACATTGACAGTTAATAACGGGGGTTAACCGGGAGGTATTAGTGATGGTACGGGGTACCGTAGAATTTTGTGTTGTTATATAGTATGCTAATCAGTAGCATTATGTATTGTATAGACTGTTAGAGACGACGCACGGAGCATAGGATCTTGCTGATTCATACTCCACCGTAATACTCTCAGGGTGAACGGTATGTTATTTATGTGGCTTGATTGTCTCTGAGGATTTCCTCAGTTCAGACATTGTGTGAAAATCTGTGTTAAGATTGAATGTCTGCTTGTGTGAATTAATATGCCTGAGTTCTATATTAATGCTGCTTATAATTATTACTGTTGCACGATAACAGTACTGTTCGTATATATGAACATATTATAAAACGGACTAGCGGCAATGATGCTATCTTATATGTGTAATATAAGGAACGTAAGAAAAACGTTGTAGCATTAAGACAATAAGATACATATATTATATGAGACTTATATACGGAGCATTGGCCTCTTTAACGCCGCTCTCGTATCTAACACTGGATCCTAAGTCGACATACTCAGGATTGGACTAACGACCTTAGTCTGTTGTGTTAGGAAAAATAATAACGCGATGCGATGGTATAGATAAGTTATCAAGAGGATGTGGCTCTTGCTGTGAAATGTGATCCATTAACGATACTATGATACCGTGTGGTAACCGTAAGTATCAGGATAAATTTCCAACGAACTACAGATTGTTCGTAGGACGGAGACTCTACCGCTGGAGTGGCTACTGTCGTGGGTGACCCGCCAAAGAGATGGGTAACTTAGAGACACGTCGTTCTAACGAGACGTTGTCATCAGACATGATTGAACAATTACGAACGACTATATTAACTCGTACATTAGGCGAACATTATTTGGGCTTGCATGCCAAAGACGAGAGTTCATACTCGTTTATAATTCTCGTTACCTCGCCTTGTTGTTCATTGGTTGTGCTTTGTGGTTATGTGTGGTATGTTGGTGGATTTGTTTGAACAAGCCATCGTGCTCATATTGTGTGTTGTGAACTGGTTGTGTCGAGTCACCGTACTCATGTGTGGATTGTGGTTGGGTGTCTGGTCGAGTGAGTCGCTGAACTCAATTATGAATTATTAAGTGTTTGTTGGAGTGGAGTCTCTGTACTCATATAAGCGCTGTAAACGCTTTCAGTGGTTTATTACGATGCGATGTGTGAAGTCGGGGGCTTGTTTGTTATTTGAGATTACTGTAATATATATTGTTGCTTTACAGTTTCAACATTGAACTATTTGTATGGAAACGAATTGCATACTCTCGACCAAATAACTGAATGGTCCGAGGGTGCATGACAGTCAGGTAATAACATACTCAGCAGGGGCTGATTCCATACCACAAACTACCATTTTTGCAGGTATGCAACTTCCGGTGTCGGCAAAGAGAGTGACGCGCTGGGTAGTTTGATTACAGTTATTTAAACATGCACTGTTGCATTTTAATACGAACCTAGAAACATGTATAGGTTTTGGATACGTAGAAAGCTCACTGTGAATGTATTTTATATTGGTTTTGGGAGTTTAGATCTATCTCTTGTTGTCACTGCGAGAAAATGTTTCGTATTTAAGAGCTTATCAGGAAGCACGTTATTACTCGTATGGGCGAGCAAGAACGGTGACCAGTAGTCAATTGTTGAGATTACCGCTGCGATTATATTGTTAAGTAAGATGATTAGGAGCCGAATAGAGTAGGGGTGTTACAAAAGTGGTATCAGAGCGGAGTACCGCTCTGATGACAAGAGATAGTAGGATTTATACAGTGAGCATAGGTTTTGGGAATACGGGAAATGTTGTGAGGATACGTGACCTTGCGGGGTTGATGCAATGCTTAAAACTTGCATACCATAACCGTGGAGGCACTTCAATAATAAATGACCGAAACTACGGTATTAGACCAAGTAAAGGTCTAACCCGTCCTTTTGACTTATGTCAGAGAGAGGTCAGGGTAACAGTACTAAGGAAGAACACGGAGCAGCGGAAGGTGGTGAAGGTCCAGCAACCCCAAGTAACGCGAAGATGGTATGAACCACTCGCACTTGATGGGAGATCATCCCGGAAAATTTGCAATGGTACCCCACCCGCCGCAGCCCGTATCCCGAGTACTATCTAGTGAGGCAATGAAATGAGAAACACCACGGAGATAACTCTCCTGATCGGAAAGACCCGATGTGGATGCGAAGAAGATGTTAAATGTAGAAAATAAGACTTTGTGTTTTGATGTAATGCTTAGGACCGGGGGTCCTGGTAATGACATAATGTCTACCATACGAGGATGTGATAAATAATGGACCGAGTTTGAGGAGAAAAATTTCCTGTAGGACTAATGGGGCTAACTTGCTATGAGCAAAGCAACCCTGTCCTATATCCAAGAAAACACTGGTCAGTGCGCTTGGGGGAAAAGGAAGTGGAAATGACGAGTAATGATTAGTTTAAAGATATGTAATAGATGGAAGGAATTACCTTTTTGAAGTCTCACCCGAAGCGAGTAACTCTAAACCATGCAACACTGAAGGTTCAAGATGGCCCGACGTGCATGAGGAGAAATCTTGAGAACTGTAGGAACAAGAACTCGTCAAATTGCTACCATGCAACGCCTCGTGAGGAGAGTAAGACTTTATTACCATAACAAGCTTGTGGGAACGGGTGCGGGAGTGAGACTATATAAATTTGAATAAGAACTTTTGACTTGAACAGGAACCCGACTAGGGAATAGCACTGCACTAACACACCGTACCGGTGGCGCAGGCTGCATGGCGCACTTGCCACTGCAAGTGCCACACTAACCAAAGTACTAAATTTCAACCTACCTTGTGTGGAGGGTGATTTTTCGGTATGAGGGGGGTCTATCTAAATATGGTCTGACTGAAAGCCTAGATCCTTGAAATGCCATTCTGTGGAGGGTGAAAACCCGTTATTCATGGCAGCCCTCAAATACCTACTAGATCGTCCGTCTTTCCCAGAAAGCATAAAGGGGAGTGCAAGTGTGCACTACACCCACTCTCAATGGGCCCCACGCGGACTTATGCCTCTATAAGGCGGAATTGACTAGAGTCGCCACCTAGTTTGACCTAAGATACTAGGAAGGAAGGGAAGGAGGGTTCTAAGAACCGTTAATTGACTCTGAAATTGTTGCCTATGGATAGGACTTATCTGGTCATGTCAGAGATTTCATTGCGGGTTCGTACTGGGTTACACCCCTCAGAAGTGGCAACGACCACGACTTCGGATTGGTGCCCGAGGAAACCTCGGTCTCCAATTGTCAGGATTGTCTTCTTTCAAAACCTTATTAAAGAGATTCATTTAAAAGCCAAGGATAGGATTAGGATGGGAAGAGAAAAACGAGTGGATGAAGCGAGCTTTTTCTGCCAAGCTAGCGCCAAGGGGAGGAGTAGGTGAACTTAGATGAGTATAGAATGAAGATTTGGGAAGAGTTGAAGAAGACGAGAGTTTGTGGGAGTCATAGTGGATTTGAATGTTTTGAGAGGTATGAAGAACACCTTAGAGTGGGAAAGGGGTTTTTTTGGATAGGAATGGGGTCGCACCCTAGATGGGTTGCCTACGTACTCAACTCCCTGTTGAGATCAGACCTTACGTAGTTCACGGACTTTTGGGATTATTAAGTTTTTTTTTTTGAAGTGATCGAGGGTTGGAAGTGCATGAGGTTGCTTGGAGATGAAATGACTGAGTGCAAAAGGGTATTTTTATTTGATGTGGGGTCGCACCCTGTGTGGGTTGCCTACGTACTCAACTCCCTGTTGAGATCAGACCTTACGTAGTTCAGTGTGTTTGGGTTTTGGAAGTTTAGATGTTTGTGGAGCTTGAGGATATTTGTAGTGTTTGAGATTTAGAAGGATTCGAAGTTTTAAAAGTTTCGGGTTTTGGGAGGTTAGAGTCTGTGAGACATTGAAATCTCAAAATGATTGAGTCTGTGAGACGCTCGGGTCTGTGAGACATTCGAGTTCGTGAGATGTTCGAGTCTATGAGACGCTCGGGTCTGTAAGACTTTGGAAGTTTAAATGAAGTTGGAATTTGTAAGGGGATTTGAGTTTAATGCAAGTTGGAGTTTGAATGATGATTTGGGTATGAAGTGATTTGGAGTTTTGAAGATGATTTGAGTGTGTGAGGCAATTGAAGTTTGGGTAAGGACCTGGGTTTTTTTTTTTTGGATTTGAGATTCCGAAAGCGATTGAGGAAAATCATTTTATTGTAAAAGGGCGGATAATCCCGAGGGATTACCCTATGTACCCCCTCGAACACGACACTTAATTAATGGTAAGTGCCGAGACTCGAAAGATGGGGCAATAAATTTATGTCGAAAAATAGGGTTCAGAGAGAAACACCATAAAGGAGATGTTCTCGGTCGAACCCTAATACGTCTCTAACTCCCGGGTTTTAAAACATTAAAAATCAAAACATTGAAATCGAGTGGAAGGGAGCTAGACGATTCTAAAATCCCGGCTGCAACTAGGAAGGCCGTTACTTCCCTAGCGCCCCGCCTTGTAGAAATCTAGGCTGCAATTAGGGGAGGTTTGTCACCCTAATGCCCCGCCTAAAGAGATCCAGACTGCGACAGGGGAGGTTATGACCCTAGTGCCCCGCCTCGGATTTTTATTTAGAAGAGAGACAAGTGATGTCTAACTAGGGAGAAAACGTTCTTTGAAGGTGTTAGACATTTCTTGCTCCCTGAAAACGGTTTGCTTGAGTTAAAAACTGAGTTGGAAAATCTTTGAAGTTGTTCGGAATTCTCGATGAAGAAACACTGATTTTGAGAAATATTTTTAGGAGAAAACTTTCTGTATATGTGAGAAGAACTTTCTGCATTTGAGAAGAGTTTTCTGTGATGTGAGAAGAGTTTTTCCTTTAAAATTCCACAAAATGGTTTCTTTTGAAAACTTGATGGAGTTTGAATAAAATGATTGTTTGAAATTTAAGAAAGTGATTTTCAGGATTTTGAATTAAAGCTGAATAATGAAGAATGTTTTTGGATTTTTGGAGTTTGAATGAGATTTACAAGTTGAGTGTGAGTTGGATGAATTGACTTCTAGATTTGAACTGAATGGAATTGGGTTCGAATTGAATTGGGCTAAATGAACTGGGTTGATTTGAATTGGACTTGAATTTGGGCCGAGATTAGAAGACGGACCAGATCAAAGTTGGGTCAAGGTCAACATTTTATTTTTTTTGGTCAAGGTCAACGCCTTTTGGTCAAAGTCAACGTTTTTGGTCAAGGTCAAAGCTAGGTCAAGGTCAACATTTGTTGGTCAAGGTTCGACTTTTGGTCAAATCGGTTTGACTTTTATAGGCTTTGACTGGATATTGGGTTTATTATTGGGCTTCGGGTTTGGGCCTTGATTGGGTTTCGGGTTTGGGCCTTGATTGGGTGTGTGGGCCAAATTGGGCCTTGATTGGGCTAAGTGGGTTTAGTGGGCTGAGTGGGTTTAGTGGGCCGAGTTTGGAGATGGGCCAAAGAAATAGGCCTTGCTTGAAGTCGGGCCGAAATTGGGCCTTGTTTGAAATTGGGTCTTAGGCTTTTGATTTCAATTTGGGTCTGAATTGGGCCTTATTCATCTTGGAATTGTGCTTTTGATTTTTGGGCCTTATTTGGGCTTTTTTATTTGGATGGGCATGAAAGAGTCAAAGATGGGCCTCATTTGATTTGGGTCAAGCTGGGTATTGGGCCAGGTTGAGTATTGGGCCGAGTTTTGAAAGGGGCCAGGCTTGGTGGAATTGGGCCCCAATTCGGAGATTGGGCCCTGAAAATCAGATTTCTAAGAGAGGCGATTTACGAATGGATGGGATTTTTTGATTGTACATTTTATTCCAAAATTAGAGGATGATTTGGAAAATTTTATGGAAAACAGGTATTCCTCACATGGACCGTGTCTAGGACCCGTATGCATTGAGGATACCCTAACCTAGAGCTTTTCTAAAGTGGGCCTCAAGAGTCCACCAAAAAGGGCAACCTAATGGGCTTTCTAATGGGCTTACTATATCCATGGGCCTCTATATTGGGCTGGGCCTAACAATTACCAAGCTATTCAATAAGCACATAATACAACATTGAATTCAAAACTAAAGATGAGCAACTAAGCAAACATATCATGAAATTAAACACTACTTCATTTTTCTCTCGTCTCCCTTTTTTTTTTAATGGCCGAATAACAGACGCGTTTAGGCCTTGGAGGTCAAGTTTTATCAGCTTCAGATTTCAAATACTTGATTGGTGACCTATATTCCAAGCTGCTAATCGATTTTGGCCATGAAAACGAAACATAATATCCTCTCATCTGTATATATATATATATATATATATATATATATATGTATTTTTTAAGCAAAGCAAAACGTAAAAAAAATGCTTTCGACTAAATTAGACAGCCACACCCGAGAGACAACAATAAAAACATGAACATTCAATCAACAATTCTGTTCGTGCAATGCCCTGAGAACAGCATCAATAGATCGGAATAAAGCATTTATACATGTCTGCTAAAAAACGATTGAGGTTATTTAGATGAAGTGTAAATACCAATATGAAGACAGGTATGACTTCCTGCAAAAGAGGCTAGACAATAGCAGCAAACAAACGTTATACAGCGGTTAGTACTCAGATGTAATAAGAATGGACAAATTGAAACAGAAGGTTTGAATGATTAATGGTACTAATCCACGCTTAGAAGACCTGAGTAAGTTGGTCTCAAACTGAAAATGCAGAGGGCAAAGTTAGTTCCTGTGACAGTAATTAGAGAGATCAAAACGTAATGAAGCAATGATCAACAAACGGAAATCCTGTTTAGGCGTGTTCAAAGGTGAAAATCGTCAGCTCTTGACAGAAATGAAAACGTTCATTTCGAATCAGATTCACGACGAAAATGAGGAGGTCGAGCTGAAGGAGACAACGAGCAAAGTGAGTCGCATATCCTCTCAGTAGGCTAGTAATGACTTATCACAGGGATCACAACAACATTCATCAGATCAACCCAAACGAAGTATAGCGAATCAGAGTTGAGAGGCTTGCCACGACCCCAAAATCAAGCTCATGTTCGGTGCTCAGTAAGAACAAAAAGCAACAACACCATGAATCAGCGAAAACGAGCAATAATGTACAGAAATCACTTAGACGAACTAAGTACCACTCTGATTCGAGATGCTACTTGAGAACCTGAGTTTTTTAACGCTAAAATCCTTACAAAATACAACAACGAGAAAGACAAGGGGAGAAGAGATTTCGAAACCAGTTTTGAAAGAGAAAAAGAAATTAACCACTTATCTTGTAAATGCACAAGGATGCGAGACCACGTAGGCCCACGATTGAGTTTTCCGACGAACCGATTTGTGAGCTTGAGGGGTAAACACTTTGGAAAATACGGGAGTACTTCCTGGGTTTAGGTCTTTGAATATCGGAGGTGGTAAAGGAGGGTAAGACAGCAAAATGTGGATCTATTGGGAGATAAGAGCATCTTGACGGAGAGGATACATGTGGGGATCGATGTTACAGTGGGGTTTGAGGAAGACAGTGGGTGGGAATTGATTTCAACGAACCGAGGCGCAGGGCATTGTTCGCTTTTTGTTCGCCTTGTTCGCCATTTGAGAAGAATGAAAGAGGCGTAGAGCTTCTGCGCTCCTCGCTTGCCAGTTGGATTGAAGAGAACGAAGAGACCTGGAGCTTGCGCACTCCTTGTTCATCGGTTGAAGAGAGTGGAAAGCCCAAAGCTCGGATGCTTCTCGTGCTCAGGCTCCAGGGAGGAGAAGGTTGCCAGTCGAGTTGCAAGTTACCGTGAGTGAGGAAGAAGAGTCGCATCGATTGTGTTCCTCGTATGCCGGTGAAGAGAACGAAAGGAAGAGCTAGTATGTTTCTCGTTCGGTGATGAGAAGAGAATGAAGATGGCCAGAGCATGTGTACTTGAGTTCGCCAGTTTATGTTGGTCAGGAGAATGAAGAGCCGAGCCTCTAATGTCGATCGCCAGCCTTTTTGAAGAAGAAAAATGGAAGGCGATGGAAAAGATCGAGAGGGGCGGTGGTGAAGTTCAGCTCTGTTGTGGATGGTGTTCGAGAGAATAAAAAATGAAGGGAGTGGGAGTTATCATTTTTTTCTCAATACATGCATCGGAGAGGATGAGATGCTCTCGACAGAAAAATATGGCCGCTACTAGGGGTGGCAATTTTTACCCAACCCGATAACCCGACCCATACTCAACCCGAAAATAGCGGGTTTGGGTCACGATTATTGACCCATTTAATTATTGGGTCGGGTATGGGTTACCTATTAAATTTGTGGGTTGGGTATGGGTTTTAAAGTCCTAACCCGTAGTCAACCCGACCCGTTTATTTTATTTAATAAAAAGTAATAATATATAAATAATTAGATAAAATATAAATATTTTACTAAGTAAGTGCTAACCTACTATTAGTATAATACAGATTATTATGTAGTATCTTTTTTATGAGAGGTTGTTTATTTGATAGTACTACTTTGTTGTATTTCTTTATAAAGCAAAAACAAGAGTGTTCGTTATGTGGATTGTCAAAAGACAGTGTGCTGCTCTCTCCTCCACAGCTTCCACCATGGTCCTATCTCTTCTGTACTCTGAAGATTTTTGTCTATGTTTTGATTCTATATTATGAAGGAGAAAATACAGTTTATTTGGCCCAGTCGTGTATACATCACCTTCTTTTGTTAAGTGCCACTGAGCACGACATGTATGTGGAAAAAGAAAAAAGACGGAGGATAATGAAAACTCTGGAATATCTACCATATTGAATGTATGATTTCATTCATTTGTAACTCCGTTTGAGCAATCATACAAAAAATTTAATTCCAGTCTTTTAAATTTTGCATAGCCTAATTATGTTGGGTTAAACGGGTCGGGTATGGGTTTAATCATTTTATATGGGTTGGGTATGGGTTGATAATTTGTAACCCGAATATTATTGGGTCGGGTATGGGTCAATACAATTTTAATCGGGTCGGGTATGGGTGAGCTTCAACCCGACCCATTAACCCGAATTGCCACCCCTAGCCGCTACCCTTTTTTTTCTTGTTCACCGTGAGAATAAGGATGAAAGCAGGGTATGGGTGCTTTTGTTCACATGCGTTTTTTTTTTGTAAGTAACGAGATAAGTGGTGAAATGGGAAGAGGCTGAGTTTATTAAAACAAGAGTAAAAATACTCTAATGTTGGCACTGAGATTCGAAAACAAACCAATGGTATCTCTTACACCTATACTTACCAGTTGCACTAACTCAGTACTTTGTATATACATGAGGAAAATAATACTACAGTTCCACTTCGAACTGAATAATCCTTTTAAAAACACTAGTGTTCTAGATGAAGTTATACGGTAAGACAAAAGAGTTTTTAATCTAACAAAATGAATTGTTTTCTTCCAAAGAATCATGAAATTATGGAATGTAATAATAAGATAAGTAAATAAAACAAAAATGAATGGGTTTAAAACCGGATTATTGTTTGAAAATTCATTTTTTGGAAAAATCGTGTTTTTATGAAACGCTTTGAAAAAGTTTATAAAATGACGGTTTCGTTATGGCACGCACGCTAACATGTTTTGAAAAAGAAAGGTGACGACCCCTCTTATTATTTCGAAATTTGTTTTATGGGGTGAGAATTTTGGTGTCTACAGATGGCTCCCCTTGATTCAATTTTGCAAACCATTGCAGAATTGGATCAAGGTTGACGGGGCACCAAAAATTCTCACAATGGTTTAATGGTGCATAGGGATGCGACCGTGAGTGTATGAATACGATTGAAAGTACGAGGACTTATGACGAGCCTCAGTTAGACCTCTTGATATCTAACCCTAGGACTTATGACGAGCCTAGGATACTGACAATAGGGTTGGCTTGGGGTGCACGAGGACTTATGACGAGCCTCAACTAGACCTCTTGACATCTAGCTATAGGACTTATGACGAGCCTATAATGCAATTGAAAGTACGAGGACTTATGACGAGCCTCAGTTAGACCTCTTGACATCTAACCCTAGGACTTATGACGAGCCTAGAATACTAACAATAGGGTTGTTTAGGGTGCACGAGGACTTATGACGAGCCTCAACTAGATCCTTGACATCTAGCTATAGGACTTATGACGAGCCTATAATGCAATTGAAAGTACGAGGACTTATGACGAGCCTCAGTTAGACCTCTTGACATCTAACCCTAGGACTTATGACGAGCCTAGAATACCAACAATAAGGTTGTTTAGGGTGCACGAGGACTTATGACGAGCCTATAATGCAATTGAAAGTACGAGGACTTATGACGAGCCTCAACTAGACCTCTTGACATCTAGTCATAGGACTTATGACGAGCCTATGATACTAACAATTAGGTTGATGGGTGCACGAGGACTATGACGAGCCTCAACTAGACCTCTTGACATCTAGCTATAGGACTTATGACGAGCCTATAATGCAATTGAAAGTACGAGGACTTATGACGAGCCTCAACTAGACCTTTGACATCTAGCCATAGGACTTATGACGAGCCTATGATACTAACAATTTGATTGATTGGGTTGCACGAGGACTTATGACGAGCCTCAACTAGACCTCTTGACATCTAGCTATAGGACTTATGACGAGCCTATAATGCAATTGAAAGTACGAGGACTTATGACGAGCCTCAACTAGACCTCTTGACATCTAGCCATAGGACTTATGACGAGCCTATGATACTAACAATTTGATTGATGGGGTTGCACGAGGACTTATGACGAGCCTCAACTAGACCTCTTGACATCTAGCTATAGGACTTATGACGAGCCTATAATGCAATTGAAAGTACGAGGACTTATGACGAGCCTCAACTAGACCTCTTGACATCCAGCCATAGGACTTATGACGAGCCTATGATACTTTGTGGAGTTGTACGAAACTCGCTGCTTTGTGTGGTTGATTTGAGGATGACTTTGATTGTGGATTGATTTGAGATTGGATGCTTTTCGGTTGCTATGTGAGGGATGTGATAGTCGAATGTTTTTTTTTGTTGATGGCCCTTGACTTTGTCAGTGTGGGACTTGTGTTTGGTTTTGTCTTAACAGTCTCGCCGATGTGCACTATAGTTTCGGGATTTGGTAGGACTCTTGGCTCCAGAGTTCTGTGATGACTCCGGTATGGCTCTTGAGTTTTTGTTTTGGTTTTTGTGATTTGTGGTCGGTTTTTGAATGGATGGTTTTTCGTGATTGGGTGACTTTGGGAACTCTGTGGTTTTAATATGGCTGAATGGCTTCGATATGATCCGAGGGCTCCGGTATGATCGGATGGCTCCTGTGTGGTCGGGTGGCTCCAGTGTGGTTGGATGGCTCCGACATGATTCACGACCCCATTGTGAGCAACGACTCTGGGACGGTTGGTGGGTTTCGATTTAGATTGCATTTCGAGTCGAGTGATGGGTCGATATGATTTGTGTACTTTGGTGTGATCGACAGTTTTTTTTCTTAATGGCTTTGGTAGGGTCAGTTACGGCTTTAGATTCCTAGAGATGGCTCCGGGATAGCTCGGGATGGCTTCATTGGTGATGGCGAGGAAGTAAGGAAAACTTTTGCCTGCGGGGTGGTCGCGCCCTGGGAGGGCTGCCTACGTACTCAATTCCGTATTGAGATCAAACCATACGTAGTTCGATACTCTATGGGCAAGACCCTGGTGACGAAATGGATTTTAGGTGGCTCCCATATTGTTCTGGGCTGTTGGGATGACCCTGTGTAATTCTAAGGATGGTTGCGATGTCGGATGATGGCACCCGTATGGCTTCTAGCTTGGCTTTGGGAGGTGCCCATGAGACTCGAGTATGACAGTGGATAGCTCTTGTGTAGCTCTAGGGATGGTCTCAATGTTTTGAGGATGGCTCCCGCATGGCTCCAGATTGGCTTAGAAGCGGTGTCGATGGGGATTGAGTATGGCAATGATTGGCTCCGGGATGGTCTTCGTATGCCTCCGGATAGCTTTTGAATTGTTCGATGTAGCTCGGTGATAGCCCGGGATGGCTCCGGAGAGGCTAGATATAGCTCGATGATGGCCCAGGATGGCTCCGGTTGACACCCAAAAGTTATACTTCAACAACTGCAACTGAAGTCGACTTTCGACGAGACTAGGCGGAGTTCTTACTAGTCAGGTGTTGATGATGGAGTTCTTATGATGCATGCAGGTATTAAATGTTGGATATGATGCAAAATGCATATGAAATTTCTGGAGAAAAGGTATGACCCTATCTCTATTAATACGAGGTTTACGAATATAAGACATCTTCGGTCCGATCTTGAATGACTGTTGAACTGAAATGTGTGAATCGCTTTCCTCTCATGGAGGGATGTGGGTCAATCTCTCGTGAGTATGGCCGTGTGTGCTAAATGGTGTGATTATACTCTCGATGGTCGGGGCAGTATTTTCCTTAGAATTCCTTTTTGAAGTTCTGGACTTTCCAATCCTTACAAGTTCCTCACCTATAACGGGGTTAGCTTTTTATGATTCGGGCTTAGATCAAAGAGTCACTCGCACTCGGAAGACCTTGTGAAGTAAGGTCGCACTCATTCGCTCATGGTCCCTTTGGTATGACGGGACATGTAGATAACAAGTACGAAGCTTATGATTCATGTTTTCAGATTCGATACTTTCAGTTAACGCTCATCGACTTATGAGTCAGAGGTCTTTGTTGGATATAACGGGGCTGAGGGGTATGACGTATGTCTCATGGGACTGGAGAATTTGTTTGGGAGTTGTGGAGCTTTTGTGCAATAGAGGACGTGTAATTTCGCTTTTGCCATGGGTGGAATGATTCGACGGGTTTTGATAACCTTTTATTGGTTTCTACGAGACATCATTGGTCCTTTGGATTTGGCTTCCTCATTCTTGCCTCTTTTGGTGTACGGTTTTCACCTTCTTGTCATTTTTGTGTCGTTGAAATTGCATTTGGCTCAACAACTTCTCAAGCATCTTCCGCTTCGGAGTTGCATTGACTCATAGATCTTCTTGAACATTTTTTGGTGTTTTTTTTTTGACTTTGGAGTTGCATTGACTTACTGGTTTCCTCAAACTTTTCATTTATTGTGTTTATGAAGGATGGTGGGGGAGAGACCATGGCTCCGGCTCTTTCAAGATCCTCTACTGCAAGGGCAAGTAAGTATAAGTGGGGTGGCATATTGTGGAGTTTCTTTTGAAGAAAGAGTTTTTCATGAAAGGTTCAGCAGGGCTCACTAAGGGATTATGTACAGGGCAGTCAAAGCTTTTTTGGTTTTGTGGGAATTTTTATTCCTAAGTGCCTCATCATTCTCATTAGTCAATGATTGTTTTCTTACTATTCTCAGATCTTTGCATGAATCACAGTTCGTATCCTGTTTATCGACATTGATCTCACTATGAATTGTGCCTCTCCATGTGCTGAAGGAATACACAAGTCGCTCATGGTTTTATCTCTATGGACTCGCTCTATCTGCCCTCATCGCTCGGTGGATTGTCCAATATCCTCATTCAGAATTCAAGGAAAAATACCGCTCTTCGCACACTACTCATGGTCTGTGGTGCTGATTTTAATTAGACCCTTGTGTTCATTGATGGATCGAGAGTTTAGTGGTTCACGCACTCCGTTCAATCATTCTCTTAAGATTTTTCCCAAAGATGTCGTTCCGATACGAGAGTATGCAAACATGGCTATCTACAATGCAATCTACTGTGGTAATATGGAATTACTACGTATAAGTGCGTGAAATGCCGAAAGTATGAATGAAGATGGTTGACTTTGGATTTTGACTGAATGTTTTTTTTTTTGTTGTGTTTCCTTTTGGATGCAATGCATGCGTTAGGCTACCCTAGTCGCTTGAGTCGGTTCCAGTTATGGTCTATGAAGCTCATCCCTCCATTATAAACTCTAAAGCTGGTCTAGCTGCTGGGGTCACTGTCAGGGTAGAGACTCTCAAGTGAGGCCGGTGTGGTGATGGTTTTTGGATTTGGATTTTTAGGAGTGATAACTCCGCATGGTGGTCCCAGGTATGACACGCTCTTTCCCTTTTAGTCACTGGCGCACATGGTGATTCTGGTGGGAGAGGTTTGAACTCGGTTTCTTTTCTATCCCTATGAATCGGCTCTGGCGGTCGAGAATTGGGATGAAAGTGTGTGTGTGTGGTGACCATGAAACACATGGTTATACAATTTTGAGATGGACATGATCGTGAATGATGATGGAATTGAAATGGCTGGAAGTGCAAGTGACTCTTTCTTTTTTGTGTGGAATGCGATGCATGTGTTTGCTTGTGCTCGGTTGCAACTTGTTGGTGTTGGTTTATTTAGGGGATACCTCCTGTAGATACCGTGAATTCTCGCCCATAAAGAAAGTTGAAAATGATATATAACTGTGAGGAGTCGTTCCTTATTCATTCTTCTCTTTTATTCGTGCTGCCAAAAGAAACCAAGTTTTAGAAAAACAATTTTGAAAACGCGTGTTTTCAAAGTGGTGGATTTCTCAATAAACTTTGACGCTCGGTCATTCGCAAATAAAATAGGGAGTAGGGAACCCTATACACATTGATCTAAATAAATTCAAAGAGGATGTGTAAACCTATACATGTAATCTATTTAGAAATGGACAAGAGGAGAAATAATGCTAGGGGAAAAATCTATACATCAATTCCAAAAGTCATTAAAGGGGAAGTTTGAGCTTAAAACTTCTCCCGAAATCTATGCTTCGTCTTCGAGCTCCTGACTGACTGCTCACGCTCGTACGGTTCTTAATTGCCTGCTCGCTCATCTTCGGGATCTTGACCGGCTGCTCACTCATCTTCGGGCTCTGAATGGCTGCACGCTTGTCCTCAGGCGTTTGACCGGCTGCTTACTCTTTCAGACTCTTGCAACGACGCATTACTGTGCTCAAGGAAAACAAGCTGGTGTTCTTCTGATTTTCAACAGTTTGAACTCGAACGGTGCTGCTAATCTTAATGCTCTTGGCTCAGGTTGGTACAACTCTGATTTTATATTGAACGGTTGGTGTTGGCCTCCTGTAGCTCGGCTAGCTCCACGGTTGGTGCGCCTCTGATTTCCGGCTATCCGTGTAGTTGATCTTCATGCTGCCTCGTTTGCTCCGGCGGGGGAATAAGGGATATTTGTTGAGAAAGGAAAGGTGAATGATTGAACACAAAATCATTGTGAAAATCCACCACTTTGTGAAAACCAAATGACTAGTACGCTCCACGGTAATGGCCGCTCTTGAAGGGGGATGAACTTCAAAATAGTGGGTCACAACATGGGGACTAAATCATTTATTTTGAAATAACGTTTGTGAAAAACAACTTGAAAAAGTGTTTTCAAAACAATTTGAAAGAATGTGGTGAAGAATGTTGTTTGAAATTCCTTGTAGAAAGTGAGGTTTTTCGAAATCAATTTTTTTTTGGAAATTGTTTCGGAAATAGCATTTTAGTGAAATAGACTTTTAAAATGAGAATGATAAATTTGAAAACCCCATTTATGAGTAAATATTTCGTGGAACTTAAATTAAACGAGCTCGCAAAACAGCTTTTAGGGACATGCAAACGAGAATTCCGCACATTTTAAAATGGATGGTCTGAAAAAGTGGTTTGCACACATGAAACATAAAGTAAATCGTGGCTATTTGATGTGGAGCTGTAAGTGTTAATGTGGGATAATCACTTCCAGGTCATTATGTCTCCGTTCACCGGGGGAACGTCGTCCCTTCACTGTCATCTCTCGGGGTTTTTTTGCTCTATGCCCTTGCGAGGCACGTTATCAAGAAAGTCCGGAGTGCTTAAGTCGAAAGGTCAGGATACCCGAAGTGATAAGGAAACATACGCCACGGCCAGTGATGATCCGACAACGCCCCACTTTTCGGGAAACTCGGGGAAGTACTGCATGGGAAGGGACTCTCGTCATCTGCACGGTCAGGTGGGTCTAAAGTCCAAATTCACTGACTACGTTGTGCCATGTATGGGTATACGGTAAATACGGGATCCTTATGGACGTGTAGCGTGACATTGGGCTTTAGAGACCCGTGGTGCGATGAAAATGGAGAACTGAGCCCATAATCTTCAGGGTAAGGCAGAAGGGTGGTCAGACAGGCGGCATACAAAGGGGGACTACCCATAAACTAATCCTAGACACCGGATTAGGCAGCAGGACACTGAAGGCTCATGGCTCACTATGCTGGCTTAGACTCGGATAATGGAGGATATTTTTGGATCATGAGCTTCAAGGCGTTGGTCTTGGACCGTATTACCTCGTGGGTTAACTCCTTCTAGGAAGGACCAACTCATGGGGAATCAACCGTGGACCGGTTGGGGATCCGTGACATGTGAAAGAAGCGGGTGACACAGAGGAATGCTGTCTTACGCTACCCGATGCAACAATGGGTTGACTCCTTCTAGGAAGGTCCCATTTACAAAAGCAATAAATAAGCAAAACAATCATGATATTATGTCATGCATGAAGAGCAGTAAACATAAGACAGTAAACACACAACAATAAACACACACAAGTGAAGTATGTAAATATCAAAGCAAACATGTGGCACTCAAGGCCAATCTCGAACTCTGAACTCTCATCTAACTATCCTTCAGTGCACACTCTAAGTGTGGAGTAGAGTAGTCTAGCAGCTTTAGAATGAATCTCTGAAGGTTTTGAAAGAAATGGGGAAGTCCTGACAATTTTGATGGAGTTCAGTCGTCCCCAGCAGAGTCGCCATTCTGTGGAGGGTGATTTTTCGGTATGAGGGGGGTCTATCTAAATATGGTCTGACTGAAAGCCTAGATCCTTGAAACTGCCATTCTGTGGAGGGTGAAAACCCGATTCATGGCAGCCCTCAAATTACCTACTAGATCGTCCGTCTTTCCCAGAAAGCATAAAGGGGAGTGCAAGTGTGCACTACACCACTCTCAATGGGCCCCACGCGGACTTATGCCTCTATAAGGCGGAATTGACTAGAGTCGCCACCTAGTTTGACCTAAGATACTAGGAAGGAAGGGAAGGAGGGTTTAAGAACCGTTAATGACTCTGAAATGGTTGCCTATGGATAGGACTTATCTGGTCATGTCAGAGATTTCATTGCGGGTTCGTACTGGTTACACCCCTCAGAAGTGGCAACGACCACGACTTCGGATTGGTGCCCGAGGAAACCTCGGTCTCCAATTGTCAGGATTGTCTTCTTTCAAAACCTTATTAAAGAGATTCATTTAAAAGCCAAGGATAGGATTAGGATGGGAAGAGAGAAAACGAGTGGATGAAGCGAGCTTTTTCTGCCAAGCTAGCGCCAAGGGGAGGAGTAGGTGAATTAGATGAGTATAGAATGAAGATTTGGAAGAGTTGAAGAAGACGAGAGTTGTGGGAGTCATAGTGGATTTGAATGTTTTGAGAGGTATGAAGACACCTTAGAGTGGGAAAGGGGTTTTTTTGGATAGGAATGGGGTCGCACCCTAGATGGGTTGCCTACGTACTCACTCCCTGTTGAGATCAGACCTTACGTAGTTCACGGACTTTGGGATTATTAAGTTTTTTTTTTTTTTGAAGTGATCGAGGGTTGGAAGTGCATGAGGTTGCTTGGAGATGAATGACTGAGTGCAAAGGGTATTTTTATTTGATGTGGGGTCGCACCCTGTGTGGGTTGCCTACGTACTCAACTCCCTGTTGAGATCAGACCTTACGTAGTTCAGTGTGTTGGGTTTTGGAAGTTTAGATGTTTGTGGAGCTTGAGGATATTTGTAGTGTTTGAGATTTAGAAGGATTCGAAGTTTTAAGAAGTTCGGTTTGGGAGGTTAGAGTCTGGAGACATTGAAATCTCAAAATGATTGAGTCTGTGAGACGCTCGGGTCTGTGAGACATTCGAGTTCGTGAGATGTTCGAGTCTATGAGACGCTCGGGTCTGTAAGACTTTGGAAGTTTAAATGAAGTTGGAATTTGTAAGGGGATTTGAGTTTAATGCAAGTTGGAGTTTGAATGATGATTTGGGTATGAAGTGATTTGGAGTTTTGAAGATGATTTGAGTGTGTGAGGCAATTGAAGTTTGGGTAAGGACCTGGGTTTTTTTTTTGGATTTGAGATTCCGAAAGCGATTGAGGAAATCATTTTATTGTAAAAGGGCGGATAATCCCGGGATTACCCTATGTACCCCCTCGAACACGACACTTAATTAATGGTAAGTGCCGAGACTCGAAAGATGGGGCAATAAATTTATGTCGAAAAATAGGGTTCAGAGAGAAACACCATAAAGGAGATGTTCTCGGTCGAACCCTAATACGTCTCTAACTCCGGGTTTTAAAACATTAAAAATCAAAAACATTGAAATCGAGTGGAAGGGAGCTAGACGATTCTAAAATCCCGGCTGCAACTAGGAAGGCCGTTACTTCCCTAGCGCCCCGTTGTAGAAATCTAGGCTGCAATTAGGGGAGGTTTG
Organism: Limonium bicolor; assembly: GCA_023374045.1. Taxonomy (NCBI): domain Eukaryota; kingdom Viridiplantae; phylum Streptophyta; class Magnoliopsida; order Caryophyllales; family Plumbaginaceae; genus Limonium; species Limonium bicolor. Next base: position 19,661 of record JAIOTZ010001060.1, on the reverse strand, counting down.
TCACCCTAATGCCCCGCCTAAAGAGATCCAGACTGCGACAGGGGAGGTTATGACCCTAGTGCCCGCCTCGGATTTTATTTAGAAGAGAGACAAGTGATGTCTAACTAGGGAGAAAACGTTTTTGAAGGTGTTAGACATTTCTTGCTCCCTGAAAACGGTTTGCTTGAGTTAAAAACTGAGTTGGAAAATCTTTGAAGTTGTTCGGAATTCTCGATGAAGAAACACTGATTTTGAGAAATATTTTTAGGAGAAAACTTTCTGTATATGTGAGAAGAACTTTCTGCATTTGAGAAGAGTTTTCTGTGATGTGAGAAGAGTTTTCCTTTAAATTCCACAAAATGGTTTCTTTTGAAAACTTGATGGAGTTTGAATAAAATGATTGTTTGAAAATTTAAGAAAAGTGATTTTCAGGATTTTGAATTAAAGCTGATAATGAAGAATGTTTTTGGATTTTTGGAGTTTGAATGAGATTTACAAGTTGAGTGTGAGTTGGATGAATTGACTTCTAGATTTGAACTGAATGGAATTGGGTTCGAATTGAATTGGGCTAAATGAACTGGGTTGATTTGAATTGGACTTGAATTTGGGCCGAGATTAGAAGACGGACCAGATCAAAGTTGGGTCAAGGTCAACATTTTATTTTTTTGGTCAAGGTCAACGCCTTTTGGTCAAAGTCAACGTTTTTGGTCAAGGTCAAAGCTAGGTCAAGGTCAACATTTGTTGGTCAAGGTTCGATTTTGGTCAAATCGGTTTGACTTTTATAGGCTTGACTGGATATTGGGTTTATTATTGGGCTTCGGGTTTGGGCCTTGATTGGGTTTCGGGTTTGGGCCTTGATTGGGTGTGTGGGCCAAATTGGGCCTTGATTGGGCTAAGTGGGTTTAGTGGGCTGAGTGGGTTTAGTGGGCCGAGTTTGGAGATGGGCCAAAGAAATAGGCCTTGCTTGAAGTCGGGCCGAAATTGGGCCTTGTTGAAATTGGGTCTTAGGCTTTTGATTTCAATTTGGGTCTGAATTGGGCCTTATTCATCTTGGAATTGTGCTTTTGATTTTTGGGCCTGATTTGGGCCTTATTCTTGGGCTTTTTATTTGGATGGGCATGAAAGAGTCAAAGATGGGCCTCATTTGATTTGGGTCAAGCTGGGTATTGGGCCAGGTTGAGTATTGGGCCGAGTTTTGAAAGGGCCAGGCTTGGTGGAATTGGGCCCCAATTCGGAGATTGGGCCCTGAAAATCAGATTTCTAAGAGAGGCGATTTACGAATGGATGGGATTTTTGTTGATTGTACATTTTATTCCAAAATTAGAGGATGATTTGGAAAATTTTATGGAAAACAGGTATTCCTCACATGGACCGTGTCTAGGACCCGTATGCATTGAGGATACCCTAACCTAGAGCTTTTCTAAAGTGGGCCTCAAGAGTCCACCAAAAAGGGCAACCTAATGGGCTTTCTAATGGGCTTACTATATCCATGGGCCTCTATATTGGGCTGGGCCTAACAATTACCAAGCTATTCAATAAGCACATAATACAACATTGAATTCAAAACTAAAGATGAGCAACTAAGCAAACATATCATGAAATTAAACACTACTTCATTTTTCTTCGTCTCCCTTTTTTTTTTAATGGCCGAATAACAGACGCGTTTAGGCCTTGGAGGTCAAGTTTTATCAGCTTCAGATTTCAAATACTTGATTGGTGACCTATATTCCAAGCTGCTAATCGATTTTGGCCATGAAAACGAAACATAATATCCTCTCATCTGTATATATATATATATATCTATATATAATATATAATATATAAATATATGTATTTTTAAGCAAAGCAAAACGTAAAAAAATGCTTTCGACTAAATTAGACAGCCACACCGAGAGACAACAATAAAAACATGAACATTCAATCAACAATTCTGTTCGTGCAATGCCCTGAGAACAGCATCAATAGATCGGAAAAAGCATTTATACATGTCTGCTAAAAAACGATTGAGGTTATTTAGATGAAGTGTAAATACCAATATGAAGACAGGTATGACTTTCCTGCAAAAGAGGCTAGACAATAGCAGCAAACAAACGTTATACAGCGGTTAGTACTCAGATGTAATAAGAATGGACAAATTGAAACAGAAGGTTTGAATGATTAATGGTACTAATCCACGCTTAGAAGACCTGAGTAAGTTGGTCTCAAACTGAAAATGCAGAGGGCAAAGTTAGTTCCTGTGACAGTAATTAGAGAGATCAAAACGTAATGAAGCAATGATCAACAAACGGAAATCCTGTTTAGCGTGTTCAAAGGTGAAAATCGTCAGCTCTTGACAGAAATGAAAACGTTCATTTCGAATCAGATTCACGACGAAAATGAGGAGGTCGAGCTGAAGGAGACAACGAGCAAAGTGAGTCGCATATCCTCTCAGTAGGCTAGTAATGACTTATCACAGGGATCACAAACAACATTCATCAGATCAACCCAAACGAAGTATAGCGAATCAGAGTTGAGAGGCTTGCCACGACCCCAAAATCAAGCTCATGTTCGGTGCTCAGTAAGAACAAAAAGCAACAACACCATGAATCAGCGCGAAAACGAGCAATAATGTACAGAAATCACTTAGACGAACTAAGTACCACTCTGATTCGAGATGCTACTTGAGAACCTGAGTTTTTTAACGCTAAAATCCTTACAAAATACAACAACGAGAAAGACAAGGGAGAAGAGATTTCGAAACCAGTTTTGAAAGAGAAAAAGAAATTAACCACTTATCTTGTAAATGCACAAGGATGCGAGACCACGTAGGCCCACGATTGAGTTTCCGACGAACCGATTTGTGAGCTTGAGGGGTAAACACTTTGGAAAATACGGGAGTACTTCCTGGGTTTAGGTCTTTGAATATCGGAGGTGGTAAGGAGGGTAAGACAGCAAAATGTGGATCTATTGGAGATAAGAGCATCTTGACGGAGAGGATACATGTGGGGATCGATGTTACAGTGGGGTTTGAGGAAGACAGTGGGTGGGAATTGATTTCAACGAACCGAGGCGCAGGGCATTGTTCGCTTTTTGTTCGCCTTGTTCGCCATTTGAGAAGAATGAAAGAGGCGTAGAGCTTCTGCGCTCCTCGCTTGCCAGTTGGATTGAAGAGAACGAAGAGACCTGGAGCTTGCGCACTCCTTGTTCATCGGTTGAAGAGAGTGGAAAGCCCAAAGCTCGGATGCTTCTCGTGCTCAGGCCAGGGAGGAGAAGGTTGCCAGTCGAGTTGCAAGTTACCGTGAGTGAGGAGAAGAGAGTCGCATCGATTGTGTTCCTCGTATGCCGGTGAAGAGAACGAAAGGAAGAGCTAGTATGTTTCTCGTTCGGTGATGAGAAGAGAATGAAGATGGCCAGAGCATGTGTACTTGAGTTCGCCAGTTTATGTTGGTCAGGAGAATGAAGAGCCGAGCCTCTAATGTCGATCGCCAGCCTTTTTGAAGAAGAAAAATGGAAGGCGATGGAAAAGATCGAGAGGGGCGGTGGTGAAGTTCAGCTCTGTTGTGGATGGTGTTCGAGAGAATAAAAAATGAAGGGAGTGGGAGTTATCATTTTTTTATCTCAATACATGCATCGGAGAGGATGAGATGCTCTCGACAGAAAATATGGCCGCTACCCTTTTTTTCTTGTTCACCGTGAGAATAAGGATGAAAGCAGGGTATGGGTGCTTTGTTCACATGCGTTTTTTTTTTGTAAGTAACGAGATAAGTGGTGAAATGGGAAGAGGCTGAGTTTATTAAAACAAGAGTAAAAATACTCTAATGTTGGCACTGAGATTCGAAAACAAAACCAATGGTATCTCTTACACCTATACTTACCAGTTGCACTAACTCAGTTATATTATGAGGAAAATAATACTACAGTTCCACTTCGAACTGAATAATCCTTTTAAAAACACTAGTGTTCTAGATGAAGTTATACGGTAAGACAAAAGAGTTTTTAATCCAAAAATGAATTGTTTTCTTCCAAAGAATCATGAAATTATGGAATGTAATAATAAGATAAGTAAATAAAACAAAAATGAATGGGTTTAAAACCGGATTATTTTGAAAATTCATTTTTTGGAAAAATCGTGTTTTTATGAAACGCTTTGAAAAAGTTTATAAAATGACGGTTTCGTTATGGCACGCACGCTAACATGTTTTGAAAAAGAAAGGTGACGACCCCTCTTTTATTTCGAAATTTGTTTTATGGGGTGAGAATTTTTGGTGTCTACACCTTGCGCACTTGCTACAGCAAGTGCAGCGACAGTAAACTAACCCTAAAGGACGTGGTGGTCCAGGCGGTTACCAATAGAACACTAAATCTTATGTAAGTCCGTAATGCAATAAAGCAGGACACAACCTTCTTAAGGGCAGGGGTACGAAACCCTTGGGTTTGAGGTCGAGAGAACCTCGAGAAGACCTAGCCGGTCTGACCATTAAACCAAAAAAAAAATACACCATTTAGTAGAATATTAAAAGGGGAGTGAATGAGAATAACAATAGTTAGTGCTTACAAGTCTAACCCCAGTGCCGGTATGGACATTAAACGTCAACCATTACCGGTGGGGAGTGACGGGTCTTCAGGACCAGCATAACCATATTTAGAGAGTGCGTGACACTCGTGGTTAAACCACTACGATTGAACATTGCCAGAGGGCAAGAAGTGAGCTGTATGAGGCAGGACCTTTTAAAAAAATAATAATAGGCAGATGTGAACGTGCAATAAAAAGGGGCCGATGTAATGCCCGCACCACACACGCCGGAGGTGTCGTGATCCATTATGCTGCTAGACTCCCGTATGGAGGGCAGTGGATATAAACTAAAAAGTGAAAATTGCCTGATGACGGAAGATACCGTTACCTCAAAGAGGATGGAGGAAATATGAGTTGAATAAGAGTAAGGACCACACAATGAAGAGGAATGATTAGCGGAAACCACTAAGTTGTGGGCACCCAATTGTAACCTCAGGAGAAAGTATTAAAACCAACTAGGAATAAATTAAATAACAAGACTAACAATCATTTAACTATCAGAATCAGTATTGAGGCTGAATATCGTATGGCATAGGCCTACGGAGGGATACCTTAGTACCACCAAAGTGACCCAAAACTAGGGGAAAAAGGGTGATGAATCACAAGTACTGATTAATATCAGACTAACGGGACTACCATAAGACAGGGGAAACCCGAGGTGTCAACCTTTATCATGGAGTCCCGAAACACCATATGGTGTAACCCAATAGATTGGGTGGAATCCGCATACTGAAAACTCATGTCTGAAGGCGTTAACAGCCTAGGAGTGAACGGGAGAGATAACAGGTAGTTACTGATCCCCACTCACAAATACCAGATGACGAACATGTGGAAACCAGAATCAGGGCGATAAGTCGCAAACACCTATCTTAGAGATAGTAGAGGAAATATACATTAATAAAAGAAACCATAGAGCCTAATATTAGGGCCATTCTGACATTAAAGGTTAAGAATTGGCAGCATAGCTACTCAAACATAAGTTACCAAGACTAAGAGTACGATAATCACCGGGTACGAACGCTACGAGTGCACTAAACGAGACATGGGACGACCGCACTCCTAGGAGCTTGTGGGCCTGACAAACTATATGAAGTTAGTTGGGTAAGTAGTAATGTATCAGTATGGTACCCCATGCATGTAAACGAGTGGTGTAGGACCCAGGAGGTAATCAACTCTGTGTCTAAGTCAGCGAATGGAACCCTGACTAGGTGAACCATGTAATGACGAGAGAGATCTCAGTCAAACTAGCAAGGTTAGGAAAATCAAGGATAGCTTGATAATAAAGTGACATAAGGTCGCAACTCCACAGTGGAGGAGTTAAACATAAGTTTTGGGGATTTTAGTAAACGAGGAAACTAAGGCCAATTGAATGGTAATGGCAAATTGAACCCATGAATGAGAAAAGGAATTGTGGTATTTAAGGAAGTTATCTTAGAGAAACCCTTGTGATAGTAGATGCTACCCAAAAAGGGGGCACAAAGAGAGTTATACCACGCGCTGAGGGCGCTGCGATGATGTCACGTTAAATAATAACAACCACATGCCCAAGCCATAAACGTTAGTATGTTAGTACCAATTAGGTTGAACAGAAAATGAATACCAAGCTAAAACCCACAGTCGTATTATATGTTTACAACAGACGAAGGGCAAAAGCGAGCATTACAAGAGATACTCTAAGCTGGAGATTAGATACTCCATGCAAACCGCAACGGCGGATAACCGTCCAATCGACTGGTACATGGTGCGCAACAAGCGACCATTATAATAACTGTTAAATACTAAAGTACCAACACACGAGGGATACGAGTTTACACTAGCAAAAGCGGACCTACAAGGTACCCAAAGAACGAACTCATTCCAGAGGGAAATAACTTAGAGTCATGAGGCGCCAGTTGGTTGCGCATATCAGACTCGTCTTGACATTTTAGAGATAACTACTGCAAGCACTAGGTGCTAGAGCATAGCTCGACAACCCTTTTACTGAAGGTTAGTTCGGTAGGGTGACATGAACTCATGGGAACATACCATGAGCATGTATAGAATTCAGGAGAGCTGAATAAAATGGCTAGTTGAAAAATAAGTGTGTGTGACTAACGATACCACACAGCCGAATAAATTACACCATTCCCATAATTATGGAAGACTGTGTAGAAAACACCGTCACATGGACTTGGAACGGACATGAAACTACTACCTAAAAGGGGTAAACTAACCATATAGTAGTTGGGCAGACTGCTTGCGGAGCGAGTGGGCCCATATTGCTTAGGTTTGACATACCTAGCAGGCTTGAGGAACACAAATGATGTGTTTACATCTTCCGATCAAACCGTATATGAATATACATACACCTAAGCGAGGTAGGCGGTATAACCTGAGGGGCTAAAGCCCGACCCTATGGAAAAAGGGGTAATGAAATATGTAACACATTAGTGCACGAATAATCCCACTGGAATGGAACATCTTGAACTTATTACTTCACGATGATATATTCGTAGATTACGTGGGCGTAATCATTTTTAAGGGGGGTAGAGCGATTAAAATATACCGTACGTAGGAGTACGTAGCGCATGGTACACATGCAGCAAACACTATTATTGTACGTAGAGTACAAGTGTTACGATTGTGTTATGTTACTTGAGGTAATATTGTGATGTATTATGTGTATGAACATAAATATATTTTAGTTCGCATTAGTTATGGCGAATAGGAAAGGGAGAACAGATAGAGTGTTCTTATCCTAATTCCGATTATTTATGCAAACGTTGCGAACACTAAACACATAAACGCCTAACTTGTTATCTCCGGTTGAGAGTTCAAGTAGGTCTATCTGGTAGCTTCGATGGGAGATGGCAAATAAAAGGAGTAGATAGCTCCATATCATGATTTGTGACTCGGTATGAAACCGAGTATTGGAATGCGATGAGTGAGTCGGCATGAGACCGATGTATAGCCTAGTGGAGGTAAAACCTCTAGGAATTGTATGAATAATTATAAGTCGAGTGAACTTGGTACGTGGTTAGGATACATGACCCTATATGCCGGTGATTAGGTTAATTACACTAGTTGACTTGTGTATCTATGGGATACGAGGTGGTAAATATCAAGAGGAAACAAGATTAGAAGTGAATAAACAATTGATTGATTGAATTTGACGTGGGAAGTTGAACTTGATCCTGGTCCGATCAAGGGAAACCGAACACAAATTGAGGTGAGAGATAGTTCAACACTGACGCTGACCACGTCGGGGTTGAATGATTCTCGAAACTTCCTACAAGTGGACACAGATATGAATGGAAATTGGAATTTAGGCGTCACTCGAAGAGCCGTGGACCGTGGAGTCCTTCGTCATTAGACCGGTGTGTCTGCGAGTGACATCACCCATAGAACCGTGGACCGCAGAGTCCTTTGTCGTTAGACCGGTGTGTCTGTGGGTGACTAAGGAAATAAGGTGACTGCCCGAGGAGCCGTGGACCGCAGTGTCCTTCGTTATGATCAAACCGGTGTGTCCGCGGGTAGTAGACGTTGGTTGGGTTGGGGATCGTCAAGTCCTGGTCTTTAAGACTGCTTCCCTGTGAGTTGTCAACGTTAACTATATGTGCACGCATACATGTGGAATGATGTGTGGGTATCCTCGCGAGATACTAACATGTAGATAGGGATGCGTGGAGTATCCCTTGCAAACACCTTTGAGTACTTTATGAGTTCTGCACCTTGTCTAGTGCTGTGTACTATGAGTTTTGCACCTTGTCTAGTGCTGTGTACTATGAGTTTTGCACCTTGTCTAGTGCTGTGTACTATGAGTTTTGCACCTGGTTGGATATATAAATAGTACCGCTGAGTACTTTTGTGGATGAATTGGATGTGCACCTTGTTTAGTGCTATGAAACGAATGAGCTTATACCATGAGTTTGACTACTTGATATATGCTGTATGTATAGACTAGGTCTGAACCTGGTGGGAGTTACTCCCTAGCAATGGACTGTTTGGTTACTTAGTGGAACTTGATTCCTTAGGTGAACTGTAGAGGGTTAAGGACTTCGGGACGAAGCCTTTTTAAGGGGGGTAGACTGAAATACCCCTAACCTTTAAAATATAATTAAATGATCTATTAATGATCTAAAATGATTAATAAACATCTAATTATTATTGGGGAACAATCTAAAAGATCTCAACAAGGCAAAACACGCCTTAAGATCGGTAAAGCCGAAAATGTGCCTTAAGACACCATAAAGATTGTGTGACCTCAAATAGGATCCAAAGTGGATTCCTAAGTATTATAATGAAGTAAGGAACACAACAAAACCGTTCTCAAGGAGAACTAAGCTCAGGAACACCCTGTGACACAAAAATGTGCACTAAAACACCTTAAAGCACGTTTTTGTGAGATTGCCTTTTAAATTGATTTTTTAATGGGCTTAAAAATTATAATTATCCTTAAATATGATATTTTATCATATTGTATCATATTAGGAATTTAATTCCAGAAATTTACGAATTTTTACAAATTAATATTAAAATATTAATAAAACCCTAAAGTGGGGCCCGTTCGAGTCAATATTGACCAAGTATGGTCAATGGTCAATTAATTGACCCAATTGACCAAGGATTTCGACAGGCAAGGAGGAGAGGAGTCAGCATAATCATTGTTAGACAAATTAGCTACCTAATACCAAATTTGCAATAGTAAAAGTTACTTTTATTACTTTTCCAATTCAATTAAGCCTTTCCAATCATTCTTCTTCACTCACCTTGCTTCCCAGCCGATTCCAGCAGCCCCTCACCTCTCTTTGCTTCTCCATTTTCGTGGTTACACAGCCAAACTCAGAGGAGAACAGCAATCACCATTGGTAAGCTTATTAAGCTCTTAAATGTTCATTTTCTTCACAATTTCTTCCTCTTTCAATGGAGCAAAGCATCAACCACTTCCATCAATGTTCTTAGGTTGTTATGGAGGTTAAATGGAGGGGTGTATCTCGGCATTAACAAGGGAAGAAGGTGGAGAAAGCTAATCTTGTTCTTAAGGTATAAAAATGTGCTCTAAGCACATATCTTTTGATTCCCTTCAAATTCGGCTGTGAAACTTTGTTTCTAAGCTTATAATCTTCATCTTAACATACTTATCCAGTTGGTACATCAAGAGCTTCGAAGTATAACCAGATCCAAGCCAAAAACACCATTTTAGGCATTTTAAACAAGGTAAAGATTAGCTATCTTCTAATCTGAGTTATACCAGTTTAAAGCTTGGTTTTAGTAGCTCTTTTAACACTCTTTGCCTACTGTAAATACAGGCCGAGATTAACCTTGTATACCTTGGTGTTCTAAGGTAAATTTTACCTTGAAAATTGACATTAAACACTTCTTATGGTTAGATCTTGCTTGGAGACTAATCATGCCTTAATTGCTGTTTGAAAACATGTAAACTAAGCTGTGGAAAATAGATCTCCATACAGCCGTGGCCAACAAGGCATATACAAGGATAAATCAAGGTATAAACACCTTAAACTTATGATTTTTATAAATTTTAAGCATATATATATATATGGCCGAGAGTGAAGTTACATATATAGGTCATATTGACCTAAAAATGGAAAAAATGGCTAAGATAAATTAAGCTAGTCATTTAAGAGGTTTAATTAACATAATGGTCAAATTATGGCATTATGTGGAAAAATAATTAAACTAAGGTGAGGCCGAATATATATGCTATATTTTGAGACATTTATTGTGTAATTTATTTTGCAAGTTCAAGGTTGTAATAAGGCCATGTCATTAGGCCATTTTAATTTAATTTTATAAGCTTATTTAGTTTTATTTATGCTTATATAATTAAGTTGGGGCCAAATCGTAATTACTGGAAAATATAAAGCCGTGGGCTTAATTTAGAGGAGTTTAGGGTTTTTAAATGAATTTAATAAAAATTATAACATTTTATAAAGTTTTGGGTCAAAATTGTAAAAATAGAAAAGTATGGGGTATTGTTGGTAATTACCGAAAGTTTGAGTCCCAATTGGTATTAGAAGTCAAAGTTGACTATATAGGAGACTTTGACCAACTTTGGAGAATTTTAGAAATTAAAATACTACCTTATAATAAGATACTTATTAAATTGTAAAAGATTTATAAGACTTGGGGTGGCATTGTGATTTCCGAAAACTTGGGGGTACTAAAAGGAGTTTAGTACAAACCTTAGGTTATTAGGAATTTTTAGGAATTGATTTGGTTAAAATTGGAGTTAATATGAATTAAATAAGTATTAATATAGGTATTTCATATATTGTTACAAATGGGTAACCTATGTTGTAAAATCGAGATTTAGAGAAAGTATAAGGTTAGGAATAATGTTTATAACCTTTTGGTATAGTTTGGTGCATTTTTGGAAATATACAAGCTTTATAAGGACATATGTATAATATAATGATTTTAATGGAATTAGAAAACTATATGTTATAAAGAGGGGAAATGGTGAATATAGAAAGTTAAGTGGTGGAAAAATATTTAAATAGACCATGGGGTCTGTTCGGTTATTTTGAGAAAATGTACATGGGTTATAAGTATATTAAGGAATAAGGATTATAATATAAGGTATATACTATAAGTGGTAACAAGGAAATATAATTTGGGGTTGAGTTGTAATTATGGAAGTGTTGGTGGGAATTATTAATACCGAGAGTTTAGGGCTGTTTGGTTATTTTATAACAATATATAACTATAAGTTATAATTGTTGTAATGACATAGTTGTCAAATTATATGTTATAACTATAATATAACATGTATAAATTATGTGGAGGATTTTGTGTAAATAATTAAGGACATAGGTGCTGTTCGGAAATATTAATATTTTTGAAGAACTTTATAATATGGTTTTAATGTTATAAGAATTATAACATTTGTAATATAGAGGTATTCATTAAAAATGAATATATTATAAGAATTGCCATATAAAAATAGTTTCCATAAATACATACACATAAATAAATATGTGTTGTGGTGGAAAATATAATATGGTTTAATGACCATATATTTTCATAATTAAAATGACATAATAAAAGGAAAGAATTACAAACATTGGATATGGAATGTTAGGACTGTACCTGTGATAATAAGGATTGATAATGCAAAGTATTGTTACCACATTGAATTTGGGAAAAGGAAAAAAAAAGAGAGAAACAAACCTTAGAAAAATAAATACTAAGGTGAAATGTATGGTGTATGACAAGAATCATACAACAATATAGAAACAAGCTATATGATGTACAAACATACATTAGGTTTACATGCGATAACAAAAGCTCAACTATAAAGTATATTAATATACGAGACAAGACGCTTGTAATATAACACTTTTCCAATCTCGAGTTAAACCTAAAAACCCGACAAACATTGACAGTTAATAACGGGGGTTAACCGGGAGTATTAGTGACGGTACGGGGTACCGTAGAATTTTGTGTTGTTATACTATGCTAATCAGTAGCATTATGTATTGTATAGACTGTTAGAGACGACGCATGGAGCATAGGATCTTACTGATTCATACTCCACCGTATACTCCTCAGGTGAACGGTATGTTATTTATGTGGCTTGATTGTCTCTGAGGATTTCCTCAGTTCAGACATTGTGTGAAATCTGTGTTAAGATTGAATGTCTGCTTGTGTGAATTAATATGCCTGAGTTCTATATTAATGCTGCTTATAATTATTACTGTTCACGATAACAGTACTGTTCGTATATAGAACATATTATAAAACGACTAGCGGCAATGATGCTATCTTATATGTGTAATATAAGGAACGTAAGAAAAACGTTGTAGCATTAAGACATAGATACATATATTATATGAGACTATATACGGAGCATTGGCCTCTTTAACGCCGCTCTCGTATCTAACACTGGATCCTGAGTCGACATACTCAGGATTGGACTAACGACCTTAGTCTGTTGTGTTAGGAAAAATAATAACGCGATGCGATGGTATAGATAAGTTATCAAGAGGATGGTGGCTCTTGCTGTGAAATGTGATCCATTAACGATACTAGGATACCGTGTGGTAACCGTAAGTATCAGGATAATTTCCAAACGAACTACAGATTGTTCGTAGGACGGAGACTCTACCGCTGGAGTGGCTACTGCCGTGGGTGACCCGCCAAAGAGATGGGTAACTTAGAGACACGTCGTTCTAACGAGACGTTGTCATCAGACATGATTGAACAATTACGAACGACTATATTAACTCGTACATTAGGCGAACATTATTTGGGCTTGCATGCCAAAGACGAGAGTTCATACTCGTTTATAATTCTCGTTACCTCGCCTTTGTTCATTGGTTGTGCTTTGTGGTTATGTGTGGTATGTTGGTGGATTTGTTTGAACAAGCCATCGTGCTCATATTGTGTTGTGAACTGGTTGTGTCGAGTCACCGTACGTGTGGATTGTGGTTGGGTGTCTGGTCGAGTGAGTCGCTGAACTCAATTATGAATTTTAAGTGTTGTTGGAGTGGAGTCTCTGTACTCATATAAGCGCTGTAAACGCTTTCAGTGGTGTTATTACGATGCGATGTGTGAAGCCGGGGCTTGTTTGTTATTTGAGATTACTACAATATATTGTTGCTTTACAGTTTCAACATTGAACTATTTGTATGGAAACGAATTGCATACTCTCGACCAAATAACTGAATGGTCCGAGGGTGCATGACAGTCAGGTAATAACATACTCAGCAGGGGCTGATTCCATACCACAAACTACCATTTTTGCAGGTATGCAACTTCCGGTGTCGGCAAAGAGAGTGACGCGCTGGGTAGTTTGATTACAGTTATTTAAACATGCCTGTTGCATTTAATACGAACCTAGAAACATGTATAGGTTTGGATACGTAGAAAGCTCACTGTGAATGTATTTTATATTGGTTTGGGAGTTTTAGATCTATCCTTGTTGTCACTGCGAGAAAATGTTTCGTATTTAAGAGCTTATCAGGAAGCACGTTATTACTCGTATGGGCGAGCAAGAACGGTGACCATAGTCAATTGTTGAGATTACCGCTGCGATTATATTGTTAAGTAAGATGATTAGGAGCCGAATAGAGTAGGGGTGTTACACACGCACACATGTGCTAACCCTCTAAACCTTAGTTTCTGGCTCCGGTTTCACCAAGACCTTCTCCGACGGCCGCACCTATGTGTGCAGGAAGCAATCCAAGGACCATCCCGGCAAGGACTGCTATGGGAGAGAAATCAAATGCTACAATTGCCAGAAACCGGGACATACAGCCAATAGATGCCTAGAAATGCTAAGCCGAGAGGGAACTTCCAAAGCTACAAGCAGAGGGAAGGCAAGGAGGTTGCATCTGGCGATGCACCGACCCAGCAGCACCACAGGGACAGGGATCCCGGGGTCCTCAGAGGGCGCTCCCCAGAGGCAGCCTGCCTTGCATGTGATTGACCGTGACGGGTCCGTTCTAAGTCCGGCCCAGGTATAATCTAAACTCTTAATCCTTTTGAAACATGACTAAGTGTTGGAGTAATCATTTGAATGAATGCATGAGTAAATGAGTAGAAGTGAATGTTGAGCATGAAATGAAGTAGTTGAACTAGTACTCACCGTAGATGATTTATAACCATAGGAAGCTTAGTATCTGCTATCCAATACCTTCAAAACTGAATCAAGAAGAGATCGACTCACCACACACCACTACACCGGTGAGCAGTGTCAGTCATCCGACCAGGTATGATCTTATTAAAGGGATACCTGACACCCGAAGAACAAATCTCAATCATCCGACGATGCAACGAGCTAGTAACGGGTCAAGGTGGATTTTACACACCCGAATTCCCCGTGGAGCGAAGATGAAGCTGAAAATGATGTGCTTGGGAAAGGATTGGAATCCTTATACCAAACATACCAAGAGACGGAACAAGACGGAGCAACGCCACGACAATACCTCCAGAATTTCAGACACTTGTCACACAAGCTAGATCTTGCATAACAATGCGAAATGATCCGATCCCCGCACTTGAAGCGGACATTTGTATCGTCAACTTCTATGAAAAAGAAGGGCGACTTGGGTTACACCAAGACAAGGACGAGACAGCGGAATCTCTTGAACAAGGAGTGCCCGTAGTGTCTTGGTCCATTGGTGATGACGCTGTATTTTGTATAGCGCGCAAAAGCGTGTGGACCTCGCAGAGAAACTGGTATTGAGATCAGGAGATGTCCTAATCATGGGTGGAAACTCTAGGATGCTGTATCACGGGAACAACAAGATCAAGTTGAATACCACAACCGCCACAATAATCAATGCCACACACATGAACCAGGACGCCTGAACCTTACCTTTAGGAAGTATTATATTCGTAGTGTCATGTAACCGATTAGTAACTGTATTAGAGACACAGTATGTATGATGGTTGGTTTATCATAAAGAGCAGTGCTGATTTAATTCCACTTGTGTCACCATCAATCTTATCCAATGTGAATCCAATGGTTGTGGACTCGGTACCGAAGGTAGCCTGAGTATCCTCACCAACGCAAGCCGGTAAAAGCGGCAATCTTAACGGGAACTTTCCCAATGAACGACATTGAAGCCAATGTGTTATTCGACTCCGGCGCCTCTCACACCTTCGTATCACCATCTTTTGTGAAGAGGTTGAAGCTGATGCGGATGAGCTACCGAATTTTGTGGTTACTCTCCCATCGAAGGAGCGAGTAAAGTGTACCAAATATTACCAAGCGGCCACCATCGAAATCAAAAACGGAACATTTCCCATTTCCATCATCGAATTCAATGGGTTGGGATTCGACTTGATAATCGGAATGAATTGGTTGGAGCGGCACAAGGGTAGAATCCTCTGCGCCGAGCATCGGTTGCTGCTCAAGAGTCCTTCTGGGGTTACCGTATCTTACCGCCAGAGACCGAGAGAGCCTTCGACCACACTCATCTCCGCTATGGCTATGTACCGGGAGCTCAGAAAGGGCCATGAAATATACCTATGTTATGTACAAACCTGGAGAGAGATCCAGAGTTCAGTGATGATGTACCGATTGTATCCGAATTTCCCGATGTATTCCCTAAGGAGCTACCTGGCATGCCACCACCGAGAGCAGTGGAATTTGAAATCGATCTTTTGCCAGGTACCTCCCATTGCTAGGGCACCGTACCGCATGGCACCTACTGAAATGACTGAATTGAAAGAACAATTACGCGACCTTCTCGACAAAGGGTTTATACGCCCGAGCGTATCACCCTGGGGAGCACCGGTTTCTTCGTGAAGAGAAGGACGCTAGCCTCCGACTTTGTATTGACTACCGCGAGTTGAATGCGGTCACAGTCAAGAATAAATACCATTGCCACGCATCGACGACCTATTCGACCAGCTAAAAAGCCTCAGTCTTCTCCAAGATCGACCTCCGTTCTGGGTATCATCAGATTGCTATCAAAGAGCAGACATCCAGAGAACGGCATTCCATACCAGATATGGCCACTATGAATTCACAGTAACGCCATTCGGTTTGCCAATGCACCAGCAATTCATGGACCTCATGAATCGTTATTCAGTGAGCAGTTGGACACTTCGGTTGTTGTCTTCATCGATGACATCCTTGTGTATTCCAAATCAGCAGAAGAACATGAAATTCATTTGAGGAAAGTGCTTGAGACACTACGCGAGAACCAGCTATATGCGAAGTTCCCCAAATGTGATTTCTGGCTAGATCAGGTATCATTCCTTGGTCATGTCATCTCGAGAGCAGGTATCTCAGTGGACCTTCTAAGATAGAAGCTGTACGATCATGCCTAGACCCAAGACGGTTACGGACATTAGGAGCTTTCTTGGTCTAGCCGGTTACTACCGGATTCGCTAAGCCCATGACTACACTGATGAAGAAAGATGCACCGTTTGTATGGACAAACGAGTGCAAATTGTCATTTCAGAAACTAAAGGACTCATTGACCTCAACACCCATCCTTACTCTTCCAGAGGGCACAGAGGGATTTGAGGTGTATTGTGATGCATCAGGCAAAGAATGGGATGCGTACTCATGCAGCATGGCAAGGTTGTAGCTTATGCCTCCCGCCAGCTGAAAAAGCTTGAGGAGAATTACCCGACACACGACTTAGAGTTAGGAGCCATTGTCTTCACCTTGAAGATATGGCGACACTATCTCTATGGGGTAAGCATCACCATCTACTCCGACCATAAGAGCTTACAGTATGTATTCACGTAGAAAGAACTGAATTTGAGACAGAGAAGGTGGATGGAGTTTCTTTCAGATTACGACAGCAACTTGCAATATAAGGAAGGGAAGGCAAACGTTGTAGCCGACGCCCTGAGCCGTCGAGCACACTCGCTCCATTCGTACTACTCTCGCTTCTTCTAGCTTGGTTGACGAGGTGTGAGATGCTCAGTTGAGCGACCCTTACCTAACCGAAATCAGGCAAAAGATCGAAAATGGTACATTAGAGAAGAAAAAGTATGACTTCAAGCTACATGAAGATGGTTTGATACGGTTGAATGGCAGGCTATGCGTCCCCGAAGCAATGCTGAGCTAAGGGATCGCATCCTGCGAGAGTCACACAGTTCTACATTGTCAGTCCATCCAAGAGCCTCCAAGATATACAAAGACAAGAAGAGGTACTTCTGGTGGTCTGGAATGAAGTGACGGATGTGACAGAATTTGTATTGAGATGCTTAACATGCCTGAAAGTAAAGTTTGAACATCGTAGACCGGGTGGAATGGTACAATCGATGCCAGTTCTGGAGTGGAAATTTCATGATATCTCCATGGATTTTGTTGTAGGACTCCCACCTGCCAGGGGAGACTCAACATGATCTGGGTTGTAGTCGATCGCCTTACCAAGGTTGCCAGATTCATACCGATGAAGGACACCAGGAAGGTAGTGAAGCTCGCGAGCTATTTGACAAGGAGATTATCCGACATTAGGGAGTTCCTAAAACAATTGTATCTGACCGCGACACCAGATTTCTTTCGAGATACTGGAGAGCCACACGGGAAGCGGTGGGTACAGAATTGAAGTTGAGTATCGCCTTCCATCCTCAGACCGACGGTCAGACAGAAAGGACCATCCAGGATTGGAGGACATGCTTCGAGCATGTGCCTTAGACTTTCAGGGGAGTTGGTTAGATAAGCTTCATCTTATCGAGTTCTCGTATAATAATAGTTATCACGCCTCGATTAAGATGTCGCCTTTCCAAGCCCTATACGGTAGACCTTCCCGTACACCTTTATGTTGGGATGAGTCAAGCTAAGTGGTCATCATAGGACCGGAGTATCTAGAGCAAGTACAAGCTGAAGTTCAGCAGATCCGAGCCAATATGAAGGCAGCCCAAGATAGACAGAAATCCTATGCGGATGTGCAACGATGCGACCTTGAGTTCGTCGTGGGTGACCAAGTGTTCTTGCGCGTTTCACCTATGAAGGGTGTCTTCCGTTTTGGTCAGAAGGGCAAACTAAGCCCAAAGTTTGTAGGGGCGTACACTATCACCGAAAGAGTTGGATCCGTAGCCTACAGGTTAGCATTACCTGAGGACTTGGGGCGTGTACATGATGTCTTTCATGTGTCACAACTCAAGAAGTACATCGCTGATCCTTCTCATGTCTTAGAGCCCGAGAGACTATCCATTGAGCCGACAATGAGATACGTTGAAACCCCAGTGAGAATCCTTGACAGGAAGACCAGAGACACTCGCCATAAGTCTATACGAATGGTGAAGGTCCTATGGTCAACCATGATATCGAAGAAGCGACATGGGAGTTGGAAGATGCCATGAAGGCTAAGCACCCACAGTTGTTCATAGACTAGAAAGTCTAGCACTTAGTAATACGGGTATGGGGCGTACCCCTTTTAAGGGGGGTAGAGCCCTTTTGCTTTTGCATTGCTTCGGGGTAAGCATTGCATAGTGTGTAGGTATTGTAATAGGTCGTATGGCACATGTAGTGCAAATGAATTTGGTATGTGCATGTATGTGTAATGTGTAATGTGAATCGCATCGATGTATGTGTGATGGTATGTATGGAAATGGTGTATGGTGTATGTGAATGCATATTGTGTATGATGCTCGAATAGTGTATGCTTGCAATTTGGAATGAATTAAACACCTCATAGGTGGTAGTAAGACACATTATGGCAATTGGTTTGCCTAATGAGTAGGATTATAAAACTATAAACCTTGAACAACTTTGAGGGCAAAGTTTCTTAAGGGGGGTAGATTGAATACCCTGTAATTAAAATAGTGACTAATTAGGCTAATAAGTAATTTAGAAGCTTAATTATGAATAAATAATCATGAGGGAACAAATCCAGAAGAAACGGATCCTTAAAATGGATTAAAAGCACTAACGAACCTTAAAGCACGTTTTTCGAGGTAACCAGGAAAACGTGTCTTTAAGCGGGTCAAATAGACTCATAACAATTTTGGTCAACTAAATAATCATTAATAAATATTAGTGAAGCTTTAGAACCAACAAAATCAATAAACGAGAAAATTAGTAAAACTGTCAAAAATGGGAAATTGTGGGTAGAATCATAAATAACCAAAACTTATGTGTCCACTTTTAAAATAAAAAGTAATGTAACACCCCTACTCTATTCGGCTCCTAATCAACTTAATTAATAATGTAATCGCAGCGGTAAACTCAACAATTGTACTACTGGTGTTACCGTTCTTACTCGCCCATACGAGTAATAACGTGCTTACTGATACATTCATAAATACGAAACATTTTCCCACAGTGACACAAGAGATAGATCTAAACTTCCCAAACCAATATAAATACATTCACAGTGAGCATTCTAAGTATTCCAATCCTATACACGTTTCTAGGTTTGTATCAAAATGCAACAGTGCATATTTAATCAACTGTAACCAAACTACCCAGTGCGTCTGTAACACTGTGAGCCTCGATTTTAAAACCCTATCCTATGTGGATTAAGTTGATTGGGATCTAGTCGGGTTTTAGGTCCACTTATAACCTAAGATTAATAACTATGTCATATAACAAAAATTATTAAAACCTAAGCTAGCTCACTGGAACCTATTATGAGTCGCCACCTAATTTTAACCTAGATCAAATTAGGAAAGGAGAGTTCGGGTTCGGGGGCTTGATATTCGACTTAATTGG
>JAIOTZ010001059.1:0-40027 GCA_023374045.1 Limonium bicolor | reverse complement strand
CCATAGAATGCATGACTAGGAGACGCAGAGGCAAAATATTTTCGTGCTTCCAAAGGTTTCTAATGATGGGGTGGCAGGCACAGCTTGGGACGCCAATGGCGGGCGAACGTGGGGAAGCAAATGAGGATGGCAAGGCGTCACAAAAACAGGGAAGAGGAAGCCAGGCGTGGCGGCATTTGGTTTCAGAGAGGGTTTGTTTGAGTGCACCCGCAAGAGGGCGAATCACAAGGTTAACATTATTCAGCTATTGATCAACAATGGTGAATTTTTTTGGTAGCTACAACAATGGCAAACTTTAGTTATTCAGTTTTTATGCATCTTTGATTCGGACGAAAGGCGAGTGATTCATATACCCAGAGTTAGGGGTGAGCAAATGGTTAAAACGAATATCCGTTAACTGAAATTTGAAATAAAGTTGGTGTTTGGTTATAACCTAATTAACCAAATTTCATACTAATATTTTTTTAACTGATAAACCGTTTTTTATGTTACACTAATAACCATTAACCACTCGATAACTGAAGTTTATGAAGTAACCAAAATTATCAAACTTTCTAAAATAACCGAAATAACCAAACTTTCTGAATTAACCAAAATAATCAAAACCTAAACCTAGAGCTAATCATAATGTGACTGGCCCGATAGCCCGGCCCGTAAAAAAGCCCGACAAATCCGAGCTCGATTGGGCTTCCGGGTGGGCCTGAACATATAATTAGGCCCGAATAAAAATTAGGCCGAACCGTGGAAATTTGTAAGCCCGTGGGCAAGCCGGCCCGACCCGATATTATATTATTTAAAAAATATATAGTATATACATATTTAACATACTTTTTTTATATAATACATACTAGAATTATATAAATTGTAAATAAATTATATATATAATATATAAATCTACATTAAGTTATTTTAATTAAAAAATTTTATTAATTTATATAAAAAATCAGGTCGGACAGGCTGGGCTTCGGCAAAACCAGGAAAAATCGGGTCTAACCCGAACATGTAAAAAACCGGGCTTGGTTTCTTTAAATAGGCCCAACGGACCTAAAATTTTCCTCAGGCCCAGCCCGAACCAACCCGCCCGCCCAAATGATCACCTCTAGCTAAACCTAATTGAGTGAGTAGTGAAATATTAGATAAAATTATTGGGTTAAAAAAAAAATAAATGTATAAAAGTATTTTTATAAAAGTTCGGTTATTATGGATAATCGAAGTTTGAATTTCAATATCCGATAATTGAAACATATTTTATTACAGATAATCATTTTAACTGAAATAATCAAATTTTCGTAAAACGATTAAAAAATACGGTCAACAAACCCAGAAATAAAATCAATTATTCGTCCCATTTGCTCACCCTACCCAGTCATATAAAACGTAGCGACTAAAAAGTACAGGGGACTAGATTAACTATAGTTTTCATGTGAAGGCAGTAACCTTGGATAGATATATAACAGACTGCGACTGCCTTGCTCCAAAAAGAAGGATAGACAGCTAGATTTAAACACTTTTCTTATAATATTTCATATCTATTTTAAGCAGCACAATGACCTTTCACGATCAAACAATGGAAGAGACCCAACTAAAATCATACCACAGGAGGAGCTTTTCCCCTTTTTTTATTTCCGTTCGTTTGTAGTTCTCCCCGAGCATCGCTCAATTGGGATTTTAACGTCACGCCAGGATGGAAGTGGCCGGCTGGTTAAATGAAAAGGCATATGATTTGTCCGGCGGAAGTTTATACTCCCTCCTCCTGAATTGACCGTCATGTTTACTTTATGACACGTTTTTCCACTTCAATATTAAGCATATAAGATAAAATAATTTTATAAAACTAAATTTTGTAACATATATTTTATCATGTAAGGAATCATATGCAAAGGTTCCTTCATAATAAGGTTTATTTACAACAGCCAGATCGGGTTTTACCCGAGTGTGAGAGGTCTTTCCATCTCTCTGGCGTTCTTGTCCCAACTTACAACGGGGGACGCGGAGGGCGGGTATGGTTACTGTAGGTATCCAGATCACACTGGAAATTCCTATCTAGCGTTCTCGCACACTAGCACTCAACCCTTAGCCCTAAGTCTCTACTTCCTAACTCGGTATTTACCTAAACTCGGTATTTCATCCATCAGAGCGATACTTCACTCTGATACCACTTTTTGTAACACCCCTACCGCTAATACCGTCATTACTGTACAATTACTTACCTTCGCAGCGGATACTCCTTACACAACGGCGGGTGTACAAAGCCGTTAGTCACCCACGTGACTAACAAGGCGGATTACAATACTACATACTATCGGTCTGATGAACATGAACATACGAGTACTCTACACGATACAATACTTCCCATTGCATACTCATCCATATCCAATTACAACTCCAATACATTACTATACCGAGTATACTACAATCCTTAAATTACCGATACAGCTGAATCTTCCAAATTCGTATACAATACAAGTATCAATCCCTACTATACAGCTACCCATGCTTACGTAGCAGTCCCCGTCCTACTCTCTCGAACGGTGATCAGCTCCGGTACCTGCGCACTAAAAACGGTCCCCCGAGGGGGTCAGCTTACGCTGCGCATGAAATTCGCATATACCGCGTGCTAACCGCGGTACATCGACTACTTTGGGTCGAATATACATGGAGTTCATTACATGCATACATACATACTCATGCTACCACATTACATACAACAATACCTACATACACATACAGTTCCAGTACTTACCAAGGAAGACAGTTCGATAGTCAACCATTCGCATTTGTATTCATTCATTACTCTTCGTACTAAATTCGACGTTCGCTACTCTACTCATACCTACTCCTTACTCTTACATACTCAACACTCCATGTTCGATACTTTACTGGTATACATTCCTTACTCCGTACCCGTTACTACACTTGCGCATGCTCATTACTCAATGCTCCTTACTTACTCTTACATACTCGGTACTCACTACTTATTCATACATACTTAATACTCGATGCTCATTACATACTCATACTCTCTTCTTACTCAATACTCATTACTTTACTCATACGTACGCAGTACTCAATACTCGTTACTTTTTGGTCACCGGGCGGAGTCATACAAAGACTCGCCACCGGACCTACAATACAAGGGCTATACGATTAGCTCCTCAAATACTCAAATGTCCGTACTACCGGACTACTCATATTCCCAACACTCTTCTCTCAGAGTATAATACAATCTCACGGATTAGCCTAGAAGTATCTCTCTCGATAACCTCCACTGGCTTAGGGAATTACTACCGTCTAGTATCCTCAGGTTTAAGGGTTTCCCCGACATATCGGATACTCTCATGTTCGGGACATACCTTCATCAGTCGGGTCCTCTCATAATGGGTCGACTATTACTAAGGGGTTTGGAGATCCCTCGTCGTTCTTTACTACTCTCGTGGTTCATATTTTGTACCAAGATTAGTTCCTCTACTAGAGGTTACTTATGTACTTCCACTACTTATTGCTTGTGGATTATTCATTTCAATTCTCCTACCGTTATCGGGAGGTTGTTACTCCCGTATATGCTCTCACGTTCTAGTGAGTTCATTGGGTTGCATTATCGTTTATTGTTTCGATAGTTTAGTGCGTCGCTATTATTTCGTTAATTCACAATAGGACTCTTACTACGAGTCATTACAAACAAGACTCATCTATGAGTCGATCTACGCACCAAGCAAAGCCACACGATCAATTCAAGAAAGGTTAGCTCATGCAACATACAACAAGACATACAATGAAAGACAATAAACCGTTTTCATGCTTTAGTCTTGATTAGCCGGCATACAGCACACAAATCAATGTAACTCGGTTAGCATACGGGGCATGAGAAAATCATACCTTTCACCGGAGTTAGCTCTACCGTGTGTTCCCTCGTTCCTTGTTCACACTTGTTCCACTGATAATGTTTCAACATTATTATTAATACTATACTCTTACGATACACAAATAATTACTACTCCCGTACTTACCCCGTTATCCCGGTGTACTTACTGTTCTCATACTCTCAATTTACTTGGTTACTTCCTACACTTGCTTTCCTACTCATATACTTACTTTCTTACCTTTACTACTTCATTCACAGTGTACTACTACATATATATGCATGTATGTGTATAGGCATATACATATGTACATATGATTATTATAATCATACAATAAAAATATTTTTATCTCATTTTTTTGACCCGACCAGACTTGCGACCGACCTTGCAAGTCCGGTCCATTCCAGTAGCTATCAGTACGGAAAATTTTCTGTCTCGACCGACTTGCAAGTCCGGTCGCAAGTCCGGTCGATTCCATAGCTTACTGTCGCGGAATTTTTCTGGCCGACCGGACTTGCAAGTCCGGTCGCAAGTCCGGTCCATTCCAGAAGGTTTCACCGGGGAATTTTTCTGGTCCGACCGGACTTGCAAGTCCGGTCACAAGTCCGGTCCGGCCCAGTACTTCAGTTTTAAAATCTGTTTTCAGTCCTCTCTTTTACCCATTGCTTCCCCAATCTTCCTACATGTAATCCCACATGTTTTAGTGCCATTTAGGCCTCCTAATATACCTTAATTCATCCACCAAATCCATTACTAAATCCTTCAATTCCCTTACACAATTTCCTCACTTCCTTTCCAACACTTGTGACAGTTTTTGTTACACTTATGCTACAGATTTTACCATTCCATTCTCCCATCCAACACTTTCTTAACTAATGCCATTCCTAGCATTCCAAATACTCCTCCTTACCATACCAATTCATTTCCAAGCCATTGCACTACCTATACCCAAGTTCCAACACTCATCCTACACAATTCTGCACATTAAATTCTCCTAACTTCTCCAATGTATTCCTATGCTCTTTGCTACGAATTTTACACTTCTTACCTCTCATACTACAATCACCATTCCCTAGCTACTACACTTCTCTACTAATCCCAATACACACCTTGGTTCTCCCAATCACCAAGTCATTCTTAATACACAATTCCTACTAAAATTTCGCCATAGTTCACCTACTTTCCTTACATCCTCAAATGCACATTTTCTCATCAAATTCATCCTAAAGCTAGCCACACCACAAGGGTTCTACCAGCACACATACAAAATCCTAATACACCAATGTTTCCTCAATCACATTATCAATACACCATTATTCCTCAAATAGCATTACTAATATACATACACCATTCTTTTGGCTCTAAGGCCTACAAATCCACACATTTACTTACTAGTACTCAAATTTCTACAACTACATTACCAATACAATAATTTGGGTTCTTGAATATTTTATCCATTCCCATTACTCTAATGCAATAGAATTTACATTAGGAAGGAGCTCTTACCTTGAGCTTTTGATTCCTTCTTTTCTTTTCCATTTCTCCTCTTGCTCTCTTTCTTGTTCAAATCGATTTTGTGGGGGATGGAGTTACCAAACTCCATCCCAACACCCAAATTACACAAAGAGAACATAATTAATCTACTAACCCTCATATTAACACTAATTCATTGAAGTGTTTAAAAATACAATTTCTAGGGTTTGCCTTTGGAGTGCTTTAGGAGGGGTTTTAGCCCTTGGTTCAAGAAGGAGAATCCACCACCATTGCTAGGTGAAGTTGATGCTCAAAAGGAGAGAGAAAAACAAGGCATTACAAAGGGCTAAAAAATCGGTTTCCAAGGAAGGTGGAGGAAACTTGAGTCTTTTGTAGAGATTTTACCTTGTTGGAAAGAGGAGACTCCAAGCTTCACAATGGTGTGCTTTTCTCTTCAAATGGGGAAACCCCATGGAGATGAAACTCATCCTTTTCGAATTTTGAAAAGATAGAAATGTAGAGGAGGATGAGGGGATTACAAATATGTAATTTATTTTACATTTGGAGCTCAAATGGAGCTAGAGCAAGGAGAGAAAGAAGAGAAGCCATGGATGCCATGGGAGAGCTCTCAAAAATCGCCCAAATCAGAGAGAGAGGAGGGAGGAGCCGATGGAGAAGGAAGGAGGGAAGGAGAGAGAAGAGAGAAATGAGGGGGAGAGAGAAAAGGTAAGTTACTTTTTACCTTTTATTCTTCTTTTGCTTTTTGACTCATTATTTACTTAGCTAGTGTGTGTGTGTGAGAGGGGGTTTATTTACCTGTTAAAAACCGGCCCTCACTGTATTACTAGCTGGAGCGTTTTTCGTCTTTTACAGAAAACGCTCGTTACTTTACCCGTTTTTGATACTATTCACTAACCGGGCCCGTTTTCTGGAATTTTCTCGTTTCTTTCTTTTATTTTATTGGTTATTAAGCTTCCATAATGCTTAACAATTATTACTCAATGATTTATAATTTTTACGGGTCTGTTTGACCACTTAAAGTCACGTTTTCGGGTTTCCTCGAAAAACGTGCGCTAAAGCTCTTTTAGCGTTTTAATACATTTCTTGGTTCCGTTTTCTTCGGGAATCATTCCCGTATACTAATTAGGCATGAATAAGCCTTAGGAATCCTTACGATACTATAACCGAGGTTTCGTACCTCCTATGGTTATTTAACGCTCATTTTAGCGTTTTCCGCTTCCTAAGCGTTTTTCTCATTTCCTTTTGGATTTATTTTCTTTACCAAAATTACTTAGGCACTATTAGGCCCTTAAATACTATATTAGAATAATATAATCACCATATTTAAGTTCGGGGTATTTCAAAAACTTAAATTTTCAAAATTAATTTATCTTATATGTTAAAAGTTGAAGTCAAACGACATATCCAATAGTAAACAGGACGATGAATTAGGATGGAGGGAGTAGTAACGAATTTCCGTGTCCAGTGAACAGGATATACGCCCCAAGATTCCAAAGTGATCAACTCTCAAGCTTCCATGTTGAGTTTTTTTGGCGTATAGTTCTTGCAGCTCTGTCGTTTATTTTAAACAATCTATAGATGTTAAGCGTTCGATGAACATAGCTGGTGTCTAGGGCTGCCCATGGTAGGTTAACCGCCTTATTCGGTTAATCGTTTTCGGTTAACCGGGTCTTCGGTTTTCTAAAATTCAATTCCATTACCATTCCATTTAGATCGGTTAACCGGATTCGGTTAACCGTTTAATTCGGTTTTCTAAAATCCGATTCCATTACCATTCCGTTTAGACCGGTTAACCTTTAGTTTGGTTCGGTTTTATCAGTTAACCTTATAGCCGTGTATTTTTTTTATTATTGATAAGACCCATACCATTAATATTATAGTACAATATTGATCATTCACCTAATTCATGAGTGACATATCAAACATATGTGACAAAAATAGTATTGTGCATATTCCCTCAATAACTAACATTAATTATTATATAAGGTGAACATTAATATTTAATGATTTTGGTTGTTTATAATCGGTTAACCGTGGTTAACCGAGCGGTTAACCGTTTTGGAAAATTCAATACCGTTACCGAAACCGAAATCGGTCAATTTACTCGGTTCGGTTAACCATACCGCAAGAACCAGTACGGTTAACCTGAAAACAGGTACGGTTCACTTCGGTTTCGGTCGGATACCGCGGTTTCGGAATTTTTTGGGCAGCCCTACTGGTGTCAACTGAATGTAATGAGGAAGTTATTGGGGCGTTTGTTTTAGGTATTAGGAAGGGGTATCCGACTGATTGTTATTGGGGTGTTTGTTTAGATAGATTTTTTTATTTTCAAGAAAGGGATGAGCTATAATATATAACCCAAATCCTACTAACTTGATTTCTCACCTCTTATATCTTACTAGAGTATGAGATTCTCTTTTCTCTTTCCCCAATCCACTTTGACCGGTGATCGTTGCTCATTGATCGATAATCGATGACCATTGACCGGTGATCGTTGCATGTTGATCGGTAATTGATGGTCGTTGACTGTAACCGGTGATTGTTGGCATAAACAAATGACCAAGAAAAAAAAAGGAATTTTTTTCCCTTTCTCCCTCATTCACTTTCGTGATACACCTCCCCGGTTAGTTGTTTTTATTTAATAAAATGTGTACTTAAATGAGTCAAAATCTATTATTTGTACAGGTAGCTTATCTTGAAACATTTTCTTAATGAGGAGTATTACTTATTAACATTCTGTTAGTTAATGTCATGAAACAAATACAAAAATACAAAGAGACAACAAAAATAGTCTACATATGCTGACAAAATACATATACCAACAAAAGATTAATTAAGTTTTTCAAGATTACTATATATTCAGATATCATTCTATCATTCTTTAGTCCCCCATTTACACTATGATATTATTTACATTAGTGTCACAAACTATGTCCTGTAACAGAGCTTGTTTTACCCGTAAGTCTTTCCCTCTCGACTCGTCAGGAGTATCACCCGTTATTTCCAACTATACCTGTAATTCACCCGCCGTCAAACTACCTCGCTGAACTTCTCAACCTCCCTCACCTGCATGTTGCTTTTTCTGCCTGATTCTCCCTTTCTACCACCAAACCCTTGTCGCCTACATTTCACCCCTCTTCTCAATGACCTTCTCATATTCTCTCTCATCTGATGTCCATCCTTGATCTTGATTGTAGAGGTTTAGGAAACCCAAATAGCCGCAGATGGGTGCTCCATCTGATTCGCGAGGAATCTCCAGACTTTATCTTCCTTTCACAAACCAAGCTCGGGCAAAGGATTATGTCCAGGTTAGATCGTTGTTTACGTAATTTTTACAGATGTTCAGTTAATTGTGTCGGGCGTAGATGTGGTCTCGCTCTTTTACTGAAGAAGTTCCTTAGTGGTGAATATCCAATCCTTTTCGGATCACCACATTGACTCTAGGTTCAAATGGATGGGGTTCTGCCAGGAGAGGCACTGGAATCTATGGATGGCCCTCTATTACGGATTGGTGGAAAACTAATCCCAATTCGAGATCTTCATGACTCCTCTCCTGTCCTTGGCTCATCTTCAGGGATTTTAACGAGATAATGTTTGGTTACGAAAGTAGTGGAAGAAGAATTTGGAACAGGGGCCACATGTAGTCTTTCTGGTCTTGCCTAAGTGACTATGGGCTTCTCGATCTGGGCTTCAGTGACAAAATTTTTATCTTCACAAACTGCCAGAGCGACCGGTGGAACTCACGAAGCAAGCTTGACCAATTTCTAGCAACTCCTCGATGGATCAACCACTTCCTAAATGCCAGAAATATGCATCTCCATTGGGAAGTTTGGATCATTGGCCGATCAAAATCAATTTAAGACCTAATGTAAGGTGAGCTCCTAAGCCTTTTAGGTTCGATAATAGCTGGGTGCACAAACCTGCATGTAATTCGTTGTAAGCAATACTTGGGACTCACTGGATAATCAGAGTAGATATTTGTCTAAAGTCGCTCTCTATGGCAAAACCCTAAAATCCTAGGGTAGCTGTAAGGTGAAGACAGATTTGGCGGCCTTTAATGAGTTAAGGATGAACGTTGGTTCAATTTCTGAACAAACACCTTCAAGAGATAACCTGCAAAATTGGAAGGAACTTAAGCAGGAATTACGTTGGTTATTACTCAAGGAAGAGACCCTCTGGGCTAAAAGATCAAGGCAACAATGGTTGAAAGAGGTAGATAAAAGCACCGGCATTTTCTTCAAACGTACTCAAGCAAGAAGAAGATTTAACACCATCCATGAATTAAATAGGACAGCAAGGCGCTCCGATCTCCACCTGGGGTACTATTGAGGAAACAGGTCATTTTTATTTCTCTAACCTCTTCCGATCAACTGCCCCCTAGACTAGTTTTCACCTTCTCGCATGTGCGAAAAATAGAGTTTTTCTAGAGCAATTTGAGCAGCCTGAACTCCCACTTTCAAAGGAGGAAGTTCTCCAAGTGAACCGCGATATCCACCAAAATAAGGCACTAGGGCCGGATGGGATTAACGGTACCTTCATTAAGACGTTCTAGGATACTATTGGAGGGGACTTTGTGACCTTGTCCTTAGAGTCCTCAACACGGATGAAATGTTGGTAGGCCTCAATCGGACACATATAGTTCTAATACAAAAGAAGCAAGGTGCTACCTCTATGGTGGATTCTGACCGATCTCCTGATGCAATACCGTGTACCGAGTAATATCCAAAGTCTTGGTTCATCGAGGTCGAGGTGTTATGAAAACAGTAATATCTGAGGATCAGTGGGATTTTGTCCCCAAATGATTAATCTTTGACAACATGATAGTTGCTCACGAGATTCTATACTCTATGAGGTTTTCCATAGTTGCCCAGAGGGGGCCTTTGCTTTCAAAGTCGATATGGTAAAAGCTTTTGACACAGTTGAATGGTCATTTGTTCTTAAGAGCATGGGCTTTCACAAAAACTGGGTTCATTTTGTTTGAAAGTGCATCATTACAATCTCTTATGCAATCCTTATTAATGGTCACTCGAGACGCATCTTTTGGCCCTGAAGAGGCTTAAAACAAGGCGATCCTCTCTCTCCCTTCCTTTATTTATGTTTTATGGAGGCCCTATCCTCCAGCTTTCGTATTGCGGTTTAAGTGGGAGTTAGTGGAGTCACCTTTCATGGGTTGCACCATGATATCACGAGTTTATTCTCCGCGGATGACTGTGTGATTCTGGGACATGCTACCAAGACAAATGTGGAGCGAATGATGGGACTCATTGAGGAGGTCAGGGACATTACAGGGAAAAGTATTTATGTTGTCAAATAAGATCTTATGCTCTGAACAGGTCTACCACACATTAGAGGGCTCGGGTTGTGGATGTTTTTGGTGTTAAGGAAGTCAATGACCTGGGACTTTACCTTGGATTTTTCCACCTCAATTAAACATCATAAGAGACAAATATTCAACTACATAAAGGACAAAGTTCATGGCCGCATCATGAGCTGGCAATACCTTGTCTCCCATGCCGGTTGTAGTACCCTCATCAAGTCTGTCCTTCAGGCTATCCCCTCATATGTGATGGGGGTTATGAAGCTCCATATGAGTCTGATTAAGGAAATACAAAGTTTCATTTTGAAATTTTGGTGGCCAAGCTCACTTGGCAAGAAAGGCATCAGCTGAAAAAATGGCAATTGTTATGTCAAAGTCTTGACAACGGTAGTGGGGCTTTAGGACATGTTTTTCTTTAATGACGCCCTCCTAACAAGGTAGTGTTGGTGCATTCTACAACACCCAAACCTTCTTGTGGGGCATGTGCTGAAAGCCAAATATTTCTAAGACTCGGGTAATCTCCAAGCCAACCTTGGGATAATACCAAGTCCACTTGGGCATTCCCTATGGGGACCACTTGCGCTCATATAGACTGGAACTAGGAAGGTGAATTGGAGATGGTATATCCATACAACTCACAAATCATTGGATTCATGGCAAGCCTAGAGGAAAACCTTGGGTTTGGTCCATCCCTCAACATCTGCGGGACCAAAGTGTTCTAGCTTGCCTCATTGACTCCACCTTTAGGACCTAGAAGGAGGATAGGCTCAGAGAATGGTTTTGTAAGGAGGACTTTGATCTTATTAAGAAGATGACTCTAAGTGTTTCTTCCACACAAGATGCATGGTGTTAGGGCAAATCCAAGTCTGGCCTTTTCTCAGTTAGGTCCACCTAACACCTCGCAATCTCTATCAGGGTCAAGGGTGAAGATTCCCTATCCGGTCGGTGTCAAGTTGGGGAGGCGATAAAGGTCATCCGTAAATGTTCACTACCCATCCGCACTCGCTTAACTATGTGGAAAATTCTCCAAGGGATTGTTTCATGCAAAGCTCTTTGTGGAAGAGGGGTATCCTTTCGGAAGATCTCAGATGTGTTCTTTATAAAGGGATTAAATATATGACCCACTTTTTCCTGAATTATCTAACTAACAAGAAATGGTGGTCCACAATGAATCTTAACCGACCATCTATCAAGGACGATGAAGCCTTTCAAGACTGGTTAACCATTTTTGCATCTCCAATGAGGCCAGTTCCCTTCAGCCGCTGGCTTCTTTTCTTTAGAAATTATGGTTTGTGAGATGCCAACTCAACCAGAATCAAGTTTGGAACTTTGACTTTGGCATGAACCAAGCACAATCTTATCTTGACATGGCTAGCTCATTTGAAACATCGGTTATCCCCCCTTCCCCCACCCTCTATGTTCACAAGCTGCCACCCCTCCCTCCAATAGCAAGGTTCACGTGTTTGCTGATGGATGTGTGTGGAAATGATAGTTATGGTATGAGTGCCATCTACAGGACCCTAGAAGGGAAGGTGTTGGGATTTGGTCGTGTTTGTTGATGGATGTGTGGGAAATGATAGTTATGGTATGAGTGCCATCTATTGGACCCCGGAGGGAAAGGTGTTGGGATTTGGTATCGCTAATGGCTCGGACCCCTGGGATCCACCAGTTTGGAAGTGAAAGCGATTCCCTTTGGCATATCTTTAGCATCCCAATTGAGTATGGAGGATATTCGTATCCACTCGGACTGCCTGGCAAATATTAGATTCCTGAAAGGTCAAGGTGAAGCTCGACGGGAGGTACGACTCATTTTGGAAGATATGTTGTACATCTTATTAGCCTTAAGGGAGTTACTACCTGGGTCTTCCTTTATAGATAGTCTAATTTATCATCACATCTTCTGGCTAATTTAGGTAAAAATGGACAATCGGTCGAAATATGGTCTCAGGACATTCCCAAGTGTATTTATGCGCTTTGCTAATAAATGGTATTATGGCATGATAAAAAAACTATGTTTTGTGACATATTATTAGAAACATGAAGCATTTCATCCTTATCAGCATCCTCACCCCCGTTGTCTTTGTTATTGTTATGTATCTTTCATACCCATTCTCAAAACTGTGAAATATATGTGCATTTAAAATAAAAAATCAGGGTATTGTTTGGTGAAAATTGACCTTATAATGTTAGTTTTACATTTTCCCAAGGCTCATCACGTTAAACAACTAACGTATGAGATTTTGGACGTAGCTTGCATCTCAAATTAGAACTAGAATCCCTTGCATACTATGATACCCCCATCCACATTGGGATATGAAGAGTAATGTTAGTGGTTTATATGAATCCATATGGGGGTTGACGACAACATCAAGGTCTTCCACTTTAGGCCCAAGTGAGGACAAATGGCTTAAATTAGCTAGTTTTCAAGCCTAGATGACTTGGAAGCTAGGTAGTTAGACAGTTTCCCATATGGGGTGTTACACAAGGTATTAGAGCATACTCGAGACCATGTCGGGAAGAAATACCTAGTACCTACTGAGGAGGTCCTTGGGACTTGGATGTTAGGCTTGACTTGGATGTGAGGCTTGTGAGGAGGACATTACATTCATTGAATGGGGGAGTATGTGATACCCCTATCCCACATCAGGATTTGGAGAGTAATGTGAGTGGCTTATATGAATACACATGGGTTGATCACAACAACAAGGGCTTCCACTTTTAGGCCCAAGTGGGAAGGGCTGAAGGTGGCATTTTTTTAACCCCGAATGACTTGAAAGCTAGGTTGTTGGATAGTTTCCCATATGGGTTGTTACAAGTACACAACTTGATTGTAGTTCGGTCATCATAGAATTTGGAAGGATGTTACGGATTACAATTTCGCTCTTAGTACTTATGTTTGAACCTCTCGTCAATGTAGCGACTAAAATTGGCATACCAATAATCGTTGCAACCATAATCCCTTAAAACTATGACTTTAGTTTTTCAAGATCAAGTACATTTCAAAACTCAATCATGTATTATAAGCAAAACTTGAGCTTTGAAATGATTGGTTACAATCGGTTATCATAATTAAGTCTAAAATACATAAAATTATAGCGACCTGTTAGAGTATAATATGTGTTATAGGTTTAGATTAACTCCCTTAGGTGTTATGAATTGTGATTTAGATGTTATGATGAATGAACAAGACAACACAAAGGTTTATGTGGTTTGATCTTGAATGATTTAGTTCACGAGGGTCCATAGAGGTATTTTAGTAAGATTGGGAGAATACAAGTGAGGAGAGAAAGAATATCCATGTATGTGTCTGAAGTAAATGAGGCATTGATTGTTATTTATAGAGAAAAAGGTAGATGAGTCGGCTTGTTTCTCATCTATTGGTCGGGCTGGCGACGCAGGCTATCTCCACATACAATAGGGCTGATGTTACCCGGGATGGGCCTGTTATAAGTGAAGCTTCCTTCCCTGACCTGGTTGCCCACCAATTAGGAAAAGAACACATCAATTTGGGTACTTAATGATGTGTCAGGGAGATGTGCAAGTGCTAATGACGTTTTGTTTGATGAGACGGGATGTCACCGCCACGCATGTTAGGTCATGAGTGCTCTACGTAGCAGAGCCGGGGTCGTTGTAGTAGGGAGTTGGCTGGGGAGACTGGTCAGGGATTCTGCTCAGGAAACCCGGCTGATTTTGGCCAGCTAGTCTTGGTTTTTGCCTTCACTCTGTGACTGGGGAATCCATTGGGGAAACCCGAGTTTTTAGGCTCGGTGCTTGGTGATCGGCCATCTTATTCACCGGTTTTTGGCTACTCATTTAGGGTACATGCTTAAAAGTACAATTAAGATTAGTTCATTTTGATGACATCATTAAGGTGAGGGTAATTACATTCTACCAACACTACCATTTAAGGCTCACATACAGAACTAGGGGCGACAGTGGGTCTGGTGAAGCATCCCCCGCTTCCATCACCCTTTCTCCCGCTCCACCCGAACATGACCCGTCACCCGTTAAGCATCACCCGACACTTGCGGGTGATCCGGGTGAGTCGGGTGATAAACGTGTGAAAAATTATTTTGTATATTTTTTATAATTTTTAAAAATATTAGGGTGTGATTGTAAATTTATAGTAACTTTTAGGGTCTAAGTGTATTTGTTTAAAACTTATGAGTTTGAGCATCACCCGTCACCTGATCCACCCGTCTCCTGTGGGTGATCCGGGTGGGTCGAGTGATAAACAATTAAAAAATAAATTTTAAAAAAATATTAGGGTTTGATTGTAAGTTTATAGTAGCTTTTGGGATTTAAGTGTAATTTGTTTGAAAATTTTATCAGTTTGAGTGTTCAAGGGGGTTCCTTATAATCTTTTAAAAATCTTTGGGTCAAACTACACCAGGGTGATGTGCGGGTGATAAGCAGGTTATAGGTCAGGTGATGGGCGAAAAATTATCACCCATATTCGACCCAACCCATCGCTCGTTTATTTTAGGTTTTCACCCATTTATATGAATCGGATAGGCGGGTGTAACGGGTACCCACCGAATATTGCCACTCCTATATGGAACACCTCTAAATCACTACACGTTTTTCATAAGCACGATTTCCTCATTGCCTACTTTTTTACACATTTGGTGTTCTAATGCACTACGGTTAAAACCTTGTGGTGATGTCAACAAGATTGAAGAAATCCGATGAAAGTTGTTGTGGAATCATATTTTTAAGACATAATTATTATTTATAAAGGTTCAGTAAGCAGCGCTAGTTTTTGTAAAACACTAAGATACCATTCATAAGAGAGAATAGGTACAAGGGAGACAAGGAAACATAGAAAGAAAGGCACAAGACATCAGGAGCCTCCTGACCAAGGTAAGAACTAACCAAGGCGACTACCGAGAGCAACTAAGTCCTCATGGGGGTTGATAAGTAGCATAGAGCCAACTAGGAATAGCCTTGCCCAAAATGAGCTAAGCCTGAGCATTATGCTTCTGAGCCAATAACTTCTAAGATAACCAGACAACATGAACACGGACAATTTTAGAGGCATATGAACATAAACAATTAAGGAAAGAGTGCCCACACAAAACAAGCCAAAAGACACATTATCGATCACAAAAGCACAAGGGGAAATCCTACACGAAGGCAAGCAGAAGCACACAGAAGCTAGACAACCAAGCAATCAAAAAAGGCTGGGACAAGACCGATCCCATGCGTAAGCAGTGTTAAGTTCAGTTCAAACATGGTAAAAAAAACTCAAAACTATTATAGATTCCAGCTCACAACTCAAGTTAGGCGCAGCACAAAAATACTACATAACCATAAGGATTACTGTTTTCAACTTATTCGGCTAGCAAGATGTTTTCAACAATATATGGACTTATTTAAAAGAATATGATCCTTCACAACCTCTCGTTCTCTACTTTCCTTCCTCCTTCGAGGGAGGTTTGCTTGTTGTGGTAACTATGTGTTTATTCTCCCCTGATTTTTGTCCTTTCATCTATCCCTTTCCTTGTTTTCTCTTATAGATCTTATCCTTTTGGATTTCTTAGTTTCGTTGTCCTATTCTATTTTGTTAGGTTCCTCAGTTTTTTCTAGATTTATCTTTTTTTACCTTTCCTTGTCATTTGTGTCCTCTTAATTCCCCATCTAAGGAGGTTTTGGGTTTGCATGTGAGTATGGGGTTAACCCCTGATATGCTTTTTGGGGCCAATTGTCAGGGTTAGGCGGAGGACGAGGTGGTGATGGCGACTATGATGGTGAAAGGAGCAGAATCTGAATTTGCATAAGTGGCGAAGAAAAAGTTCAAGAGGAGATGAAAGCTTCGGCGCATTCAATCGAATTTCAGCAATCGACTCGCCTATGGCTGTTTCTTCCTCTGCACTGTGGCGGTGATGATTTTTCGGCAAGTTGAAGAGAAGATGGGAGAACTTATCCACCGCATGCAGTCATCGGGGCAGCTTGGAGGACTTATCCACCGCATGCTGGTCGATGATATTCTATCGTTTGACTGTACCGTGCTCATTAATTTTCCTTATGTCTCTTAGCTTAGTTTCTGTTCGGGTCGGGCTAGTCTTATTCTAGTATTTGGTGGTTTAGTGACGATTCAATTATCCATCATAGGGTTAGACGTTAGCTGGCAGGCTTCTAAGCTACTCAGGCGACATCCCAAGGGGATTATGTTGCATATAGTAGTTGTCGTAGTTGGTGTTTGTCTTGGGTCGGATCTTGTAAGTTTGAAACTGTTTCATGTAACTTGATGGTTGTATGGCTATTATGTGGATGGTGGGTTCCAAAAAAACACTAACATGGACGTATTGGTCTATGTAGTATATCCATAATCTTCGTTAAGGTATAATTTTGTATGTTGTTAATATCTTTATAAAAGTCCCATTTTGCCCCCGGATCACCGAAATATCAGGAACGGTTGGCTGAAGAAAGTGTTGAAGTTCAGTCAAAGACTCTATAGTCATATTTGTATGCAATGGCGGAGCCAAGGGGGAAGGAGGGAGCAAATTACCCCCAACTTTGCTAAATTGCACAAAAATATAGTGTAAAAAAAAAATTTTAAAAAATTTTTACAAACCCCCTCTAATTATTGTAATTTTATGTATGCCCCCTCAATTTTTATATCCTAGCTCCGCCCTGTTTGTATGAAAAGTTATGGTTCTTCTATTCATCTGATGCAAATGGTTATCAGTGATACTAGACATGTTATATGATGTATGATGGGAGCAAACTAGCGCGATCGGATCGAAGTGGAATAACTAGTGTAACAAGGGAAAATTGGGAAAATTCAGTCGGGAAAGGTGGACCAATGGTGAGCAGGTTCAAGTAAGGATGTAGGGGGACTCGAATCGTTGTATTGTACATATAAGGAGGGGGGTTCTAGCCGGAACTCAAAGAGCCCAACTCAAAGGTTGTCATGGATGAAGGAACAGGAAGTTCCAATCCTATTTTCATTGTTGCACGTGTGTTTAACAGGGCCGCAATGTTGATTTTTGTCTTGTTAAATAGAGAGGATGCAAGCAGGCGCATCTTGCTCACACCAGATTCTTGAATCTCAACTGCGACCCATCATAGAAAGTAAACCGATACGCAAATACCTATACTGGTAAACCTGATATTAAAATTTACTAGGCCACAAGAAGACCGGTTAAGTCGGGCAAAATTTATAAACCTGATATTAAAAATTATACAAAGGCCGCAAGAAGCACCGTTAAGTCGGGCAAAATTTATAAGTAAATTACCAGATCATCACAAGAATATTACAGTAGTTGGGTTCACAACACGTTCATCCACCATGTAAAGTTTGCCAAAATTTTCATCTTCAAAGAAGGAACAACAAGGGTGGAGGAGCTCACCTATGTATGGGGAAAACCGAGTACAATTGAGGTTCAGCAAACAAAGCCAGTAAACTTGATTTTTAATAAAACATCAAAGAAACAGAAAAACATAATAAGACTGCTTCAAGCCACATAGATATTCTACTAGCAGAAGCTGAGAACGAAAATGAAAAGTTGTCTAACGCCTGTCAGTCTTCCCAATACCCCGCTTTCCGGAGAACAAGTGTTTAGGTCTAAGTGTAGGAATAGTTCTGTCACCTTCACCCCTGCGTGCCTGCTTATTCCTCTTCTTTGTTGATGAATATGACAATTGGATCGCCTTAAGCTTCTGGGCAGAGTCCCTAAACCCTTCTCCGGGCACCACTTCACCTCGGGGACGAATCACTGATCGAGACCTCGGCCTAGACATCATCCTAAGCTTCTTGTTGCTTGATTTCTCACCACCATCAACATCCATGGCCTCTCCACCATCTGCTTCACCTCTGCTTGGTGACCTCTGCCTCTTCCTACCCGCTCTTGCTTCTAAATCTCTCAATGGCAGATGACGCATCCAACCCGATCCTCGAAAGTTCTCTACCCATTCTTTTTGTGGTGAACTCCCTGTCTTTATCAAACTTCCGAGGCACTGTAGGCCTACTTTCCGCTGTGGATTTCTTGATCCTGTGCTGTTTTACAAGCAAGCTCTTCTTTCTCCTGATCTCAGCCAAGGCTTCCTTTTCTTCTGGGGTCAGACCCACACCATCCATTTCAAATTCAAACTCTGCCTCATCAGCCATCTTCAGCCCCTCTTCTCTCTCCAGCTCCTCAAGCCTCTGGAGTATATCAGGGTCCACAAAGTCGTATACGTTGTGCCCATCAAGAATCTCAGGTATAGGATCCTGTTTCCACTCATCATTTGCCAAGAGATAATGCTTCCACAAATCAGCAGAATACACACCAGCCCCACCATTCTCATCCTCAATATCCCTCTCTGTCCTCTTCTTTTCTGCCTCAGCTTGCCCCATTGCTTGCTTAGCCTTAGCTTCCAACACTGCTTGGGGAATACAAGCAGGCCTCTCCTTCTGATCCCGGGGTTTTGGCATTGCTACATGGAACCTGTTCAAGCAATCATTAATCTTCTTAGACTTCATCTTTACCTCAACTCTCTGATCAAGCAACCTCTCACAAGCCGCATTTTTCACTGCCATGACCCCTTCCTCAGTCAAAGTACTCATCTTCAAAAGCACACACCCTCATCATTCACAGCCTCCCCAGCCTGACCAATCACAGTCTTCATTGCTTCAGCTTTCATCTCCATGATCAGCTTCTTATCTTCCTCGGATAAGGATTCAAAGGGAGCAAGATCTGTCTTGTTGCACACTATAGTAAGGGCTTATTCATGAACAGAGACTTGATGCTGTGAAAAAGAGCTGCTTGCTGAGCAATGGTATAGCCGCAAGAGCCCGAGATGTCCAGGAAAAAGAGAACAGCTGCTCTCAGGTGAGCAAGAGCAGTGATACTGCACATCTCAATGATATTCCTGTCTTCAAACGGCCTGTCCAATATTCCAGGGGTATCAATGACCTGATACCTTAGATACTTGAAGTCCGTATGACCCACAACAGAGACTTGGTGGTGAAGGCGTAGGGCTGAACATCCACATCAGCCCTTGTGATCTTGTTCATGAAGGAGCTCTTACCAACATTAGGATACCCACAAACCAATATTGTCCTGGTGTTGGGATCAATTGAGGGTAACCTGGCCATGTGCTGCCTAACCTGTTCAAGATAAGCCAGACTGGGGCCGATTCGCTTGATCACAGTGCACATACGTCCAAGAGCAGCCACTTTAAGGCACTTGCAACGGTACAAGGAGTCACCATACTTCAACAGCTTAACATAGTCCTTGCAGATTTTGGAAATAAGATTCCTAGCTGTGTTGACCTGCCCAAGAGCAAGCTTATAGTGATCCTTGTTGTATAGAACATGAAGTAGATCTCCGTAGAAAGGATGGATATCATCAAGTCTAGGGAACTCATCAATGATGGCAGACAGTTTCTCATTGTAGTTCTCTTGGTGTATTTCACCTTGCGCATGTAGAACTGTCTCAGGCGGGTGATGGCATAACCCTTGTGTACAACTGTTGGGGTTTGCCTCTGGGTTCTAGACAGAACAATGTCTATCATTTCCTTCCCATTGGGAACCACGGTTATCTTCTTGAGATTATACTGCACCATCTTTGCTAGATCTTAATGACTCCGATTCTGCGGCAAGGACAATACCAAAACTCAGCACTTACTGGAAGCAAGAGAACACCTAACTAAAAGACCAAACATTGCTGGACATATCAGTCATACATATAACCAGAAATGTTCGTTTGGCATAAGAGTCATACCTGTCGGTAATTTCACATAGGCATGAAAGACAGAGTGATATGTAAACAAGCAACACTTTTCTTAAACTGGACCCCAAATATGATTTCTCCCCAATCAGGATAATACAAATTCTTCACCACACGAATGTTAGAAAATGGTGCTACTTCATTATCACCTCACACGGAACCGAAAAAACTGGAATCGATTTCCCCAAACATCAGTCTTTACAATTGTTGACAGAAACTAAGATGGTAAGTAAAAACAAGACCTTCTCCACTTGCGATTCAGTAAGAAAAGAACAATAAATTTACTCAACTACGAGTAATACAATGAAACATACCAAATAAGAATAAGAACAGAAGAGCCAAACACCTATAAGACATGCGTTAGCAAGGAAGCATCAAAATAAGGAAATAACAGACATTATGAGAGTCGATAAAACGGAGGTGAAGGGTTAAGCCCCATGAAAGCGTACAGATGAAAAACGTAGTCAACCGAAAGGGAAGGCTACACAAATCAAAAACAATACACATGAAAGGAACAGTGAAGAGGAACAAAACCACAGACCTGATGCAGCTCAATAATAACCGCCAAGCTGAAGAAGAGAGCGAAACAGAAACAGGGGAACGATGGGGCAAAGCTGTGCGGCCGCCCTAGTCGAAAATTGAGCGATGAAGGGTTTTGAGGGTTTTCAGCATCTTTTTACTTTTTTTAAGAAAAAATCTGCAGAAATAATAACCTTACCCAAACTTGTCGGTTTGTATTGGACTCGGGCCCAGTAAAACTTAATAGCAGTCATTTGTACGCTCAAGGCCCAAACTTACATCTTCGATGACAAAATTTTCTGCTTCAATTGAGCCCTTTTCTCGTTTGCTTCAATCAACATGGTTCTCCCGCGACATTCTGCAAAATATCAGATTCATATATCTCTAGTAATTATCCTCATGCTCATGTCCTAGCCCTTATTTAGTTACCCATTACTATTGGTGTTATGAATTAGATTAAACATGTAGTAAGTCTTCACAAGATCAATTGATCTGACCATATAAATATAGGTAAATAGTTACTTATCATATCCTATGATGAAAGATTACCCAATTCGAATTATTAGGAAAATGCAGCTATTCGATCCTCAATCTATCTACTCTTTCATGCACGTAAACTATGTATGTAGTTCATTCCCTCTTTATTTGTAAGTATATAAAGATGGATTGCTAAAGTAGTGATTGTATGCACACAAGTTAAGGAAACATAAGTAGGTTTTCACTACAACAATCAGGATTTGTAAGGGCAATTTATATATTATCAAGTAGGGAAAAATAAGAAGTTGCTACTAAAAATATAATTAAATAGAAAAACTTTGGATCATTTGGGGCGCTTTCTTCAACTGATAATATCCTTTGGGGGCAAAGAATTGATCATCCCGAATAATACTCAATTATGTTAGGAAATACTGACTTAATATAAATAGGTGTGACTTGTAAAATTGTCACAATTAATAAGATCAAATAAGACAAATTTATAAAATTACCCCCTTTGGTGTAGTGGTGCGGAATATATGAACTAATAGGGGCACTGAGAAAATGTTGTTGTAATAGGTAAAATCAATTAGAGCAACATATAATAGGTCTCCTAAGCCCACCATCGGTTATGACTGTTGCATATGCTATGTGTTTCACTTGCTTTTTGACTTGTCGAGTCTTGCTGGCAGGTATGGCATGTTTTTTGGTTAACTCTATTGTGAAAAATTACGCATAACAACAACAATCGCTATAGTTGTCTCAGATATATAATTAATAGCGGTTGACTTATAAACTCGCCATAATTGATAAGTTCAAATATAACAATTGTAATATGTCACCATAACATATTAGATCCATTTGTCAGTCAACTAGAGCAACATTGCTTGTTGCCCTAACAAATGTTGTTAACTTGAGCATCTAATAAATGTTGAAGCAAAGACAGAATTTCACATGAGGGTCCCGCTATTGTTAAGCTAGTAGATTAGAAGAAAAAGTTCTTGTCCATTGAATCAAATGTAGGTATTCCCTATTTGACCAAAGACCTGGAGCATATTTCGCCTTATTACTAGTGTCTCCATCTTCTTCTCTCTAATGCTTGTGCACAACAATCTCATAAAACACAAAGAGGTACACAGTACAAACTGAAAACTTGAAATCAAACTCGATTCTTCTTTCCTCATCGGTTTCACTAGTCATCTAATTATGAAGACAAGTTCCATTCTTGACAACTAGTGCGGTTGTGGTGGTTGCAACTTTGTTGCTCTTTTGATAAGTGGTGAAAATATGTAATTAAAGGTATTATATTCACCTTCATTATATTTGGTTTTAACCTATTTTCACCACTTTATAGAGTATTTTTTTAATATTGGTGAATGTCTACATTTTGGTTATAATTTAGGTTAAAGCTCATTGGAGCATGAATATAAGATGCAAAAAGAGGTCTTAGCCAAAATTAACATTGTTCGAGTGCATGAACAAGGTCTTTGAATGTGTCTCAAGAAGTTAAATATCAAGACGGGACGAAACAGGAACGAAATGATGATTTTAGTGCATTTTGGACTTGGTCCAGGTCTATGTCTGGGTGAAGAGACCATAACCAATCTTTGGATACAACTACTAGATATTTCTATGATAGGTCTGGGAAAATAAACCCGGACTTATCCTTGGGCGAACTTTTTGCCAACTTTCAGGTGTGTTCCGAGTATGTGTCCAAGTACTCAAACCTGAATCAACGTGTAAGTGAAGTACGGGGATATAAGTCCAAACACAAGTCCGGACGCACCAAAAGAAGCGACCAGGAACGCGCCACATAGTGTGGTCCGGGTCTACAGACCCGGACGCACATCTTGACCAAGTACTTGGAGCAACAAATCCAGCTGACTTAAAAAGAAAATTTACACACATAAATTGGAAATCTTCATTTGCACGAGAAAGAGAACAAAACAGAGGGAAGAAGAGGAGAAAATAGGGAAAGAAAGAAGAAGAGAAATAAGGAAGAATAATCAGAGAGGAGCTTTACCTCCATTAAAGCTTGCTCACCTCATCTATGGCTATTTTCACTCTTTTATCATCTTTCATTTCCTAATGCTTAAGTAGTCTCATATTGTATCTTGGGATGGGGTTTGATCCTAATTCCCCAAATTGCTTGTAAAACCTAACTTCATTTAATATAGTTGTTTTCTCTCTCTACGCTTATTTAATGCTCTAGTTTGATCATCTATGGCCTTTATGGTGCTTTCTAACAACATATGTTGAGTCAGAGTTTGTGATCAAGAGAGAGAGAACCCTAGATTTACTAACTTGATTAGTTGGGTGAACTTATGGTTATTGTTATGAGCTTGTTATTAATGCTATTTAGTAATTTGAGCTCAACTTGATTAGAAGGTGCAATTAGCAAAGTAAGATTTGACTTATTCATGATTTGTAGAACTCTTATTTTAGCTCTAATAGACAACTAGAGTGAAGTAGGTTAAAGAGCAAGTTTGGGTATATTTAGGTGATACAACCATTAAATGGTACATTTCCACCCACTCAACTAAAACCCTATTTCAGTTTACTTGTTTGCTATTTTATAGTGTTGAATTAAAAAAATCGAGCTTTCCACCGGCTAAACCTCAATTTAGGGGTTTTAATTCTACTAAATACCGAGACTAGAGAGATAGTATCAATTTCCTTGTGAATATGTCACTTTTTGTACTACATCGATTAGGTGCACTTACCTACTCCTTGCACATTTATGTATCTATCTATATATTTTACACAATAAGTTTTTGGCGTCTTTACGAAGGAAATTGATAGTTTCTATCATGTTCCTAGTTTTGGTATTTTATTGTTCATTTATTTTTATCTTGGTTAATATTTTTTATCTCTAATAGCTTAGTGTATTTTGGTTTGTGCATATTTTCATGTACCTTTTATTCCTTCTGTGCATGCCAAGCACTCGAGCCAGTGGTTCTCCGCTTGTTAGCCTGAGAACTGAGCTTTAGTGTTCCCTACTAAGAGCCAGAAGGATTTAAGGATTCTAGCCATTGTGGACAATGAAGTTGGTAATGATCTAAGCCAGCAGCAAGATCATCCACAAGCTCAACATCAAGCCCTTCAAGACTACTACCAACTATGCACCAAAGGGAGAGCATCGGCTATAGTTCTCTTGCAGATAGCAGCCGAGGAAGTTGGACAGTGGATTTTCAAGATCCATTTCATTACAACAATTTGGGATTTGGGGAGATTCGGTGGGATGAATCCCGATGATGCACTCAACCACCTGAGCCTCTTCCTTGAGTTGTGTAAT
The DNA here is from genome assembly GCA_023374045.1 of Limonium bicolor. NCBI lineage: Eukaryota > Viridiplantae > Streptophyta > Magnoliopsida > Caryophyllales > Plumbaginaceae > Limonium > Limonium bicolor. Next base: position 15,352 of record JAIOTZ010001059.1, on the reverse strand, counting down.
CCTTTGGGAAAGATAGCGCTCTAAACGAAATAATCCGGTTACAGCTATATATCTCTACAATCTCTACAAGATGCAGCTGCAAGGTGGTATCGAAGTCTTCCATAGAGATCAGTCCGGACCTAGGCTCAGATGGCTCAGAAGTTCCTTGCCAAGTACTACCCTACTAGTAGAACAAGGCAACTCATTGAAGAAATCAACACCTTCTACCAAGAACCATAAGAGACATTGTATGATGCTTGGGATATGATACGTTCAAGGAGAAGTTGATGAACTTCTCCCACCACGGTTTAGATGATCAATCTTTGTGCTTATTTTTCTTCAACGGGTTGGATGATAGCAATAAACTCTTTGTGAACTCCACAGCTGGAGGAAGTTTCGTTACCAAGTCTCACCAACATGGAATGGAACTCATTGAGACGATGACAAACAATACAAGGCAGTAGTCAAGAAGTATGGTAAGAAACCCGAGGACAGCTGGTCTTCTTCATGTAGAGCCTACAGATCATCTTTTAGCTCAAACATTTTCCCTTACAAAGATGGTGGAGAAGCTAGCAACTGTGTAAAAAGAAAAGGCAAAAATAGTAGCTTATTCTTCTTCTGAACCAGCTATGGAGGGTGTGCCATATGTGATGGTCTTCATGAATCCACTATTGTGAAGGGAAGGGTTACATGGGCTATCAAGAAGATGTGAACTTTGTTGGTAACCGCCCTGAAAATCCTTACAACAACAACAACTACCCATTGAGAAATCATCTGAATATCTCATGGAAGAACAATGACCAAAACCAACCAAGTAATACTTGCAACACCTCTCAGGGATATAGACCCCAAGCTTCCCACCGAGCAAGCCCAAGGTCCTTCAGAATTCCAACAACCTTAACCCACTTCTTCTAATGGGAATGCAGAGTTGAAGAACGTGATGGTGGCCTTCATTTCCTCCGCCAACGCTAGAACCACAGCGTAATAGGTCGTCAATGCCAACCAAGCAGCCTTCAACAAGAACATGGAAATGCGGCTAGATCATCTCTGTTAACAATTTGAACAATTTGCACAAAGACTGGTTGAGACCCTCCTAAGTCAACCAAAACCAAACCTAAGGGAGCACCTCAAAGATATCTTCATGAAAGAAAGTGATGAAGAAGAGGTAGAAGTGGTTAATGTGGTTGAGACTTCTGAATACAAGCCTCTTCACCAAGGTTGGGCCATGTCAATTGAAGCATCCAGAATAAAGATAGCCCAACTTTAATTTTCTTTAAACATTTGTGAGAACAACGTCCACTATGAGAAGATACATCTTGAGAAACTCCTTGCCAATTATGAAAAATAAAGAGCAAAGTTAGAGGATAAAGATGAAAGGGTCAAGGCAATTACGTTGAGAAATGACAAAGAGACAATGGAAATCCAAATGCCGCATGAGTTGAATGAACCCCAGGAGGATGATGAAGAGAGGGTTGAGGTGCCAATGGAGAAAACTTCTTAAAGCACCTCACCTACACAAAAACCCTATCCTGATGAACCACCTTTTCCTTTCCCCAACCGAGTAGAGACTTGATGAGTATGTGAAGTTTCTTGCATTGTTGAAACAGTTAAGTGTCAATATCCCATTTGCAGACCTCATTGTCACTATACCAAACTATGAAATATTTCTTAAACATCTTATTTCCAATAAAGCAAAGTTGGTCAAAGTTGGACCATCCAGCTCAATAAGACTTGCTCTGCCATTCTTCAGCAATAGCTGCCCTCAAAATGCAACGATCTAGCTAGCATCACCATCCCATGCATGATTGGAAGCACCTTTTTTAATACTCCTTATGTGATCTAGGTGATTTCATCATCTTGATGTCTCTCTCTGTCTCCAAGAGGCTGGGAATTGGTGATTGAAAAAGATCAAGATGGTTGCCAAGCTCACGGATGGGTTTACAGTTATCCAAACGGAGTGGTGGAATATTTCATCATCAAAGAGGAGCACTTTTACTGCCTTACGACTTTTGAGAAGGGGAAATATGACTAGACAAGAGAACCAAGCCGGTCCAAGCCCCAGGCTCCAGTCTAAGCCCCTGCCCCGGCTCTAGTCCGTGCCCCGCGCCCTGCGCCCCACGCCCCCACCTACAAGACTAGAAGGTTTATGATAGGAAAGTATTAAAGGTAGAAAGGTTGCTTCAATAGAATAAGGGCCACATGTGTAAGAGCTTAAAGATAAATTGTATCTTAGAAAGTCTTTAAATAGAGGTGGAGGGATTTGTAAAGACACAACACAACATGAGAGAGAGGAAAAACACTTAGGAAATCTCCCAAAGTTGTAACACTAAAATACCAAGAGATGAATGAAGATTATCAGAAAGTGGTTGTAGGCCGGTTTTTCGACCGAACCACTATATTTTTTGGTGTTCAATCTATCGGTATCTTGGAACTGATTCACACATTTTCAACTTTGTCATCCTCGACATCGAGGAAGTCTTTACTACACCTCTCATCCTTGGTCGACCCTTCCTTGCTACAGCTAATACCCACATTGTGGTAGCTAAGGGAACCATCACCCTTCAAGCCAACGATGAGAAATTCGTCTTCACCACTAGAAGGTCCCCAATCAGCAAGTCTACTACGGTCTAGTTCATCAAAGAGGCACAACACCAACTCTACCATCTACTTCACTTCTCTTCTCCACATTACTTAAGTGAATGACTATCAAAACATAACCACTATTAGTCCCAACGAAAAGAAAAAGTGAGGTAAGCAAGAAAAAGGTAAACTCTCACCGAAATGGAAGCCCAATAATGTATTCAATTCATGCTTCGGGTGTTCACCACACACCCATTCCTTGGGTGGTTGACATGGAAGAAGGTAAGGTCTAGACAAAGACCATAAAGAAGGACAGCTTTCCAGGAGGCAACCCGGATTCATTTCATGTCATTTAATCATTTTAGTTTAGAAAATTGCTTTAATTTTTGAACTCCTTTGAGTTAATGGGTTTTTTAATCATTCTTCGGAATTGAATTTTGCGCTCTGATTGGTGTGTTTGTGTTGTATAGATATTTTGGAAACAAACTACCTTAAGAAAGGGATGGATTATGGAGCATTTCAAAGGACCCTCTACGTGAATTTTTCCATGGACCTTCATCTCCGAAAAGATTGTTTGTTTGTTTCACCATGAGCTTGTTGTTGAACAATGAGGACATTGTCTCATTTAAGTGTGGGGGAAGTGGCCTTTTTTTGTGTACTGCTCAACTCCGCACACCTTATGTATTGCTTCCACTTATGAGTTACATTTATAGGAAACAAGTTTCCTATGAATTCTTGAAAATTTTCATCAAAAAAATCAAAAATTATCTCTCGAGGAGCATTTAATATGCAGTGCAACCACATGACCTTATCTTGGTGGTTTTTTATTTGTCAAAATTTAAAAAGGGACTTGAGATACACCATTGGCAACCAACAAAAATGAGAGTTGAGTGTTCTTGAAAGCAAAGGCAAAATGCTTAAATCTCTTCTCCTCACCTCTTTTGCAAAAGTGAAACAAATGCAAACATCTATTTTTTCTTTTGTTTTCTCCTCAATGCTCATTATTAAGAGAAATTGACCATGGTAAAAGTTCTCCAAGTTACCTCATCTTTTAAGCTTTGAAGCACTCTAGATCATACCCCCGAAAAGGTTGGTTTTCACTTGTCATGGGCGTTTCCACTCTTTTGTACTATGACCCAAGAATTCATTTGACCACTTGCTTGCTTTAAATATTTCTCCTTGTGTGGGTTCCTAATTTTGCTTAAGAACAAGCAAAATATAAGTGTGGGTGAGTTCATATGTGGTGAAAATATGGAATTAAAGGCTTTATATCTACCTTCATTCTACTAGTTTATAACCTACTTTCAACACTTTATATAGTGTTTTGTTCATATTAGTGAACTTACACATTTTGGTTATAATTGAGGTAAAAGCTCAATGGAGCATGAATGGAAGATGCAAAAGGAGGTCTTAGCCAAGCATTAACGTTGTTCGGGTGCATGGAAGATGTCTTCGAATGCGTGTCAAGAAGTTAAAGATCAAGAAGGGATCAACCGCAAGCAAACGAAAAGTTTGGTACATCTTTGACCTGGTCCGGGTCTTTGTCCATGTGGAGAGACTCAGACCAATCTTTGGATACAACTACTCGATATTTCTACGATAGGTCCGGGTATCTGACCAGGTCTATAGACCCGGACCAAAACATTATGCCAAGTGTCGGACATGTCCGGGTTTGTGTCCGAGAAAACAAACACGGACCAATCCTTGGGCGAACTGTCTGCCAACTTGTGGGTATTATCTGGGTATGCGTCGTGTACACAAACCCGGATCAGTGCTAAAGTAATGTTATGGGGATATAAGTCCAGATACACGTCTGGGCGCACCAAAAGAAGCAACCTATAACGCACCACTAAGTGGAGAGTGACGGCCGTGGGCTAGGTGCTAAAGCTATTGAATGTGTTTTAGGTGAGTTACTAATTTTAAATCATGGCTTCTTAATAGTTCTTTTCTTGATCATTAATTGCTTCTTCATCTTAGTGTATGTATACAACATTAATTTTGTTGAATTAGGTAGTTTAGATTTATATTTATACTCTGGATACTTGTTGCTTCGTAATTTTACTTAAATGAAGCTCAATCCTTGTGAGAATTTGGTTTCATGCAAATTAGTAAACATTAATAATATAAATTGTTAGGTTTTGTTTTGGTTTTTTTTTTTTCTTTTTTCTTTTTTGTACTTTAAAGAGATTGAATGCATTTGGTTTTACTCCTATTCATATTGTTTCTAGGAGAAATCATTTTCCAATTCTTAGAATGAAACTCTTTGTTGTCGCAGATCCTGATCCTATAGTTTGATTCTTCCTTCATGATAGCACGTATATATAGGATGTATCAAATAGAGCAAGATATTAACTCCCCTCAATTGATGAATATCAATGAGACAACTTATCTAACTTCCACCTTTTGATTGATATTTTAATAGAGAGCATTGGTGTAATCTTTTGTTGCATAACATAGAGCTTATATATAAGACAAGGAAAAAATTCGAGCCAATAACTTATTATACAGGTTAGTTTTTTTTTAAGTATTGTATATGTATTTCTAGAATTACAAGCATGATACAGTACAAAGATTTAGATAGCAGACAAATTGATTCTAGATGACCTAAATATCCTCTTGGCAAACCAAGGCCTAAAACCACCCGCAGACTGTGTATCTACCTAAGGTAAAACTACTACCATACCCAATTTGATCATCATGGGCTTTTGCATAAGTAGCAAGGCGAGAGACAGGTCGTTACATAATTTTAGTGACTTATCCTATAACTTAACAAGACAGTCGACGACTGTGGAATTAAGGACAAATCCCTCACTTGACTGCCAGATATCCCCTGGGAACTTTTGTGAAATGATGACCATCCTCTACACTAGCCCACGTGTCTTAACAAGCCTCCAGCCCATCATCACCCGAAAAAAATCTCCTGCATGCATAATCAATAGGTTCAGTGCGCCATTGAGCAGCCACATGTCTTCACCGTCGAGTTGCACCTGTCCTAATGAACTGCTGAGTGAGAAGCACCACTGAGAAGAAAATAATGCAAAGCTGACATAAACGTGACATCACTTCGTTACTGCTCCTTCATCTTGCGTGATCGGGTAGCAAAGGCGCAGAGAAGATGGAAAACTTGGGAACAATCTATCGATGTTGTATATGTGTTTGATGCTTCTAGCATCAGGTTGCACCCACTAAACGCCTGGAGAGAGAGAGAGAGCTTGCGACGAGAGCACAATAGTTGATCGCATGGCATGTTACAACTCACCACCATCATCATTGTCAAACACAAGTTGCACCCCGCCAATGAGATGCACCTCTGCATAGTCCAGCTTGATAATCTTCTAGCCAACAACGTGGCTGAGGCGGATGTACTCATCCATCTTGCGCGTGGAATTATTGACATGTTCAGTGTTCCTACACTGCAAGAGCTAGATCTTTGTGGTGACGATCTTGTTATGCTTTCTTGTAGAACTACTCTCATACATGTGATCTATGTATCTGTTCTCCTCTATTTTGCTTTGTTATAGGGTTGTGGGCCAATTAGTCGGCGTCGGAAAGCTCCTAAGCTGTCGAAGCTCACATCCAAATTACAAGCCTATGAAGATGGCGAAGATTGGCAGGGGGTCCCGTCAGCGTTGACAACACTAAAGAAAAGTGTCCCCTCCTGTTTCTTCATAGCTAAGCCTTTGTTCACCATTTTTTAGAGCGATTTCTCAGATGTGGAGATCTATTGACCAGCGGCATGCAAGTGTGAGAGTGTTGTCTTTGAGCCATCTACTAGTATGCCAGAAGGTCCGATCTAGAGCTGTAGATACTAAACCTATAGAATAACGCTTGAGTCCACAAGGCCCTTATTAGTAAAAAGATGGGCCAGTACGCTACTAATGCTAAAGGTACGGTAGATTATTGTATCCAAACGAAGAGCTGGGAGCTAGGAAAGAACCCTTCAAAAAAAGTCATGAATAAGGCAGAATAAGGGAAAGAAAGGGCAGGACAAGACAAAAAGAAAGCGAATGGGGAAGGGAGAGATTTTTTTTGATCGGTGGGCTACATATAAGTAGCAGTGAAAAGGTTAACTGGCCAGGAGCACAGCTATAAGTGAGAGTACAGACAAAACTCAATATCCTTTACAGAACACAAAAACAGCACAACTACCCCTCTCAGTAAAAACAATGAAACCCATTACAGTAGCATTTTAATGTTTCAACTTACACCAGCGAAAGAAAGAGATGTCCCCTGGCAAGATTTGTCCTTTTTGCACCATTATGTAATCTGGAGCTTGGTGGATGTTGCCACTGCTCCCTAGTCTGTTGATAAGTGGTGAAATAATGATGTTTCAATGCCTTTATACACCTTCATTTCATTTGGTGCATAGCCTATTTCACCACTTAATAGAGTGTTTTTGTGATTAATAGTGAACTTATACAGTTTGATCTTTTGATAGGTAAAAGCTCACCTTGAGCACACTTTTGACCCATTTTAGAGCTAGTGGCATGCACCAACAGCTTCCCCATCCTTCAAGCTTTCCAACGCCGCAAACGGGGAGCAATTCCGAGCCGTAACGAAGATTCTAGGCCCCGCGTAAGTAAGAGGAAAATGTTTTCTGCAGTCGACCGACCCATGGACGACCCACTCTGGGTCGGTCGGAAGCTCCTGGAGCAGAAGTTTGTCTCTGCATCGGACCGACCCATTGGACCGACCCACACTGGGTCAGTCGGAACTTAAAAATGGTCACGCGCCTCGTCTCCAGAAGGCCGACCGACCCGCGGGACCGACCCACGGTGGGTCGGTCGGACGCGGAAATTTCTCTACTTATGCCAGTTTTGAGGCTTTTTCACTATCTGACACTTCTACACACCAAAAGACCTAAACAAGGAGAGAGAGAGACGATTTGAGGGAGAAGAAGAAGAAGAAGAAGAAGAAGAAGAAGAAGAAGAGAGAGAAGAAGAGAAGAAGAGAGCTCACCTTCTCCAAGCTCAACCACCTTCAACAATGGCTTTTTTCTCTCTCTCTCTCTCTTTTATGTATCTCTATGGCTGAGTAGAACTATTTAGCACTTGCGATGGGGATTTGAACTTGAATCCCTCAACTAGCTTGTAAACCCTTGCTTCATTAATTATGATTGTTTTTCTCTCTTGTTCATTTAATGCTTTAACTTGATCAATTATGGCATTTATGGTGATTCCCAACAACACAAGACTTTGAGTTGGGGGTTGTGACCTAAAGAAGAGAGAAAACCCTAGATTGTGCTAGCTTGATTAGTTGGTGAAATTTGGGGCTATTTATGTGGACTTGCAATAATGCTATCTAGTGATTTGAACTCCTCTTGATTTGAGAGTTGAGAGTATCTAGGTAAGAGTTGGCTCTTCCATGATTTGGAAGGTCGTTACAATAGTCCAAAGACAATTTGAGTGAACTGGGTTTATGAGTGAAGTTGGGGTGTATTTAGGTGAGAATAACCATCCTAGGGTGCTTTCCATCCAAAACCCTTAACAACCATTTTAGTTTCCATAGTTCAGTTGCAGTTTTCTTGAACAAAATCATTAAGCTTGCCGCCGGCTAAACCCCCCTTTACTCAGTTATTATTCCGTTACCGAATACCGAAACTAGGGAAACAGATAATCAATTTCCTGGTGGAACGACACTCTTATCTACTACTTCGATTGGGTCCACTTGCCCATATTTTGTGATATTGATCTGCATATACATATATTCCTCTGACAAGTTTTTGGCGCCGCTGCCGGGGAAATTGATAGTCTCTATCAGTTTCCCCAGTTTCGGTATACCGGTTTTATTATTTTAGTTTCTTTAGTTCCTTTTATTTTACCTACCTCTAATATTTAGTATTGTTTGTGGGCAAGCTTGTTAGGTACCCTCTGCTCTTCTTATGTATGCCAAGTACCCGTTCTAGCGACTCTCCTCTTGCTAGTCCGAGGCCCGATCTCGAACGATCTCTAAGAAGAGTTAGAAGAAACTGATGAAAAACATTGCCATGGGGGACAATGACCCGCTTGTAGAGAACAATGGTCATGGGGATGAACAACCACAAGGCCAACACCGACCTCTCAAAGACTACCACCGACCAAACACGAAGGGAGAGCCTCAGCAATAGTTCTTCCAACCTTAACACAGCTGATGAAGCGGCTCAATGGACTTTCAAAACCCACTTTATCACCGCCATCCGGGACCAAGGAAAATTCAGTGGGGCTAATCCGGATGATGCTCCAAACCACTTGAGTGTCTTCGTGGATTTTTGCAACTCCTTCGGTAAAACAGGAAATCTAAACGAGAGGATCCGGCTACAACTCTTCCCCCACTCACTGTCCGACTCAGCTTTGAGATGGTACCGTAGTCTCCCATCAAATTCTATCGAAACATGGGAGCAAATGGCCAGCAAATTCCTTGCCAAATACTACCCCACAAGTAGGACAAGGCAATTAATTGGCGAAATAAATACATCTACCAAGAGCCGGGTGAGACCTTGTACGATGCTTGGGACCGGTTCAAGGAGCTACTCATGAATTGCTCCCATATGGTCTAGATGACCAATCCTTGTGTCTCTCATTCTTCAATGGGCTGGACGACTCCAACCGCCTACTTGTTAATTCCTCCGCGGGAGGGAGCTTCATGACAAAGTCTCCCGAGGAAGGAATAGAACTCCTAGAAACAATGACCAATGACACAAGGCAATGGTCTAGAGCCAAGGGAAGAGTACCAAGAGCAGCTGGCCTCCTCAATGTGCAACCCACCGATCATCTCTCAGCTCAAATCTCATCTCTCACGAAGATGGTAGAGAAGCTAGCCACCGCTCAAACCGAAATTGTCAAATCTATAGCTTCTTCATCTTCCGTCAATCCTCGGAAGGATGTGCCATATGTGCGGGTCCCCACGACACTCGACGTTGTGAAGGGGAGCTAAACATGAACCAACAAGAGGATGTGAACTTCATAGGCAACCGAGCTTACAACAACAACAATGCGCCATGGAGGAACCATCCTAATTTTTCATGGAGAAATGACCAAAACCAAGGAGAACCAAACAAAAGCTTCAACAACTCTCAAGGGTATAGACCTCAAGCCCAAAACCAACCATCAAACTTTCAATATGGGTATAGGCCACAAGGAACTCCTCCGGGCTTCCAACATCAACAACAACAACAAGGGTCCCCCTCCTCCTCTTCTAGTGGGACTTCAAGGTTGGAAAACCTCATGGCAGATTTCATTGTCACCGCAAAGACCAAGTTCTCGGAACAAGAGGCTTTCAATGCTAATCAAACGGCATTCAAAAAAAACATTGAAACCCAACTTGGTCAAATATCTCAACAACTCTCCCAAAGGCCACCGGGCACCTTTCCAAGTCAAACAAAGCCCAACCCGAGGGAAGAGGCCCAAAGCGGTGGTAACATTGAGAAGTGGTCGCCCCCTTCAAACTTCATCTCCACAAGCTGATCATGAGAGCCAAGAGAATCACAATGAAGAAATTCAAGATTGCCAAGAGGAAGAACAAGAGATTGTTGAGGAAGCTCCTTCTCAACCGAAAAATACTTCCAAGGAGAGGAGAGTCTCCTGAATCATCTTCCCCTTCTACTCTTGCTAAACCTTTACTACCTCTTCCATTCCAAATAGACTCAAAAAGAAAAATCTAGATGAACAATTTGGGAAATTTTTAAGCATTTCAACAAGCTAACAATTAATGTTCCTTTTGCAGATGCTTTGAAACAAATGCCTATCTACGCCAAGTTTATGAAAGACATTCTTGCTAACAAGAGAGCAACACTTGGTGCGGAGACGGTGCAACTCACCGAGGAGATCTCGGCGGTCCTACTGCGGAACCCCCTCCAAAACTCGGAGACCCCGGTTTGCCTATAATCCCCTGCTCTATCGGTGATATAAATTGTGGTAGTGGATTATGTGATTTAGGTGCAAGTATAAATCTCATGCCGCTTTCAATTTTCAATAAACTTGGGATTGGCGAGTGTGCACCCACTGCTATGCAACTGCAACTTGCTGATAGGTCATTGGTCTTCCCGAAAGGGAAAGTTGAGGATTTAGTAGTGACTGTAGGGACTTTTGTTTTCCTGGCTGATTTCATCGTTATTGATATGGAAGAGGAGGATGCTAGAGTGCCACTGATATTAGGTCGCCCCTTCTGCGAACTGCTAGGACCTTAATAGATGTGGAAAATGGAAAAATATCTTGAGGTTTCATGATGAAAAACTTGAGTTTGACATGTCTCTAAGGTAGTGAAAAAAACCCGCACATGCGGAAGCTGCTTTGCCATAGATTTTTTGACTCAATTTTGCAAGATAATACTCTTCTTGTTTTGATTACGATGCTCTCACCGTCGCTTTGACTGATACTTGTGGAGACCGGGAAGATGAACCGGAGGTGAGAGAGATGGTCGCCGCATTAGACAAGAGGTCAATGCCATACCGGACACACTACCCACCACCGGAGCCCTGGAGCGCACTGCACAAAGGCTACCCACTCGGTTGAGAAGCCTCCACCGTGGAGTTGAAACCCTTACCCTCTCATTTTAAATATGCTTATCTAGCTGAACCTTGTGATCTTCCTGTTATTATTTCTTCCTCTCTTACAGGAGCACAAGAAGACAGTTTGTTGAGGGTGCTTCGAGACCACAAGAGAGCTTTGGGTGGTCCATCTCAGACATCAAGGGTATTGCTCCACATTTGTGCACTCACCGAATTTTCATGGAGGACGACTACAACCACTTGTTCAACCTCAAAGGCGGCTCAACCCGAACATGAAGGAGGTAGTTAAGAAGGAGGTCCTAAAGCTACTGACTCCGGGATCATCTACCCATATCCGATAGTCAATGGGTGAGCCCGACTCAGGTGGTACCAAAGAAAGGAGGGATCACGGTGGTGGCGAATGAAAAGGGTGAGCTGGTTCCCCAAAGGACAACAACCGGTTGGAGAGTATGCATCGACTACCGGAAGTTGAACACGGCTACAAGGAAAGACCACTTCCCCTTGCCCTTCATCGACCAAATGCTAGAGAGGTTAGCCGGACAAGACTTTTATTGCTTTCTTGATGGCTACTCGGGGTACTTCCAAATCCCCATAGCCCCGGAAGATCAAGAGAAGACCACATTCACATGCCCTTACGGGACATTCGCATATAGAAGAATGCCTTTCGGATTATGCAATGCTCCCGCAACATTCCAAAGGTGTATGATGGCCATCTTCTCCGACTTTATTAAAAAAAGCATGGAAGTTTTCATGGACGATTTCTCGGTCTTCGGGCTCAATTTTGACTCTTGTCTAGAGAACTTGGACGCCATTCTCTCCCGATGTGAGGAAACCAATCTAGTACTCAATTGGGAGAATGTCACTTCATGGTGAGAGAAGGGATCGTCCTCGGGCACAAGATCTCTTCCAATGGGATTGAAGTCGACCGGGCCAAGGTCGAAGTCATAGAGAAGCTGCCACCACCTACCTCGGTTAAAGACATTAGAAGCTTCTTGGCCATGCCGGGTCTACAGAAGGTTCATCAAGGACTTCTCCAAAATCTCCAAACCTCTGTGTGACCTCTTAGCAAAAGATGCAAAGTTTAAATTCTCTGAAGAATGTCTAAAAGCCTTCGACACTCTCAAGGAGTGCCTCGTCTCAGCCCTATAGTGGTATCACCGGATTGGGGCCTCCCTTTGAGATAATGTGTGATGCAAGCGACTATGCGGTGGGAGCAGCCCTATGTAAAGAAGGGAGAAAATTCTAAGAACTGTCTACTATGCAAGCAAAACACTCAATGATGCTCAGAAAAATTATGCCACGACTGAGAAGCCTTCTAGCGGTAGTCTTTGCATTAGATAAGTTCCGCTCATATCTCTTGGGAAGCGGTGATTGTTTCATACCGATGACCACTCAGCTCTCAAGTATCTCTTCACCAAGGAAGACGCTAAACCGAGGCTCTTGAGATGGATTCTATTGCTGCAGGAATTTGAGATTGAGATTAGGGATAAACCGGGCACTCAAAACGTTGTTGCTGACCACTTGTCTCGAATGGAGACCCCGGATGATGGTACCCCTATCAATGAGCTCTTCCCGGATGAGACCGTGTTCACAATTGGAGAAACCGGTGATCCTTGGTTTGCCGACATCGCAAACTACCTGGTGAGGGGAGTAGTGCCATACAAAATGACATACCAGCAGAGGAAGAAATTCTTCGCCGACGTCAGGCATTATTTTTGGGATGACCCTTACCTATTCAAAGTCTGTGCCGATGGGATGATTAGGAGGTGCATACCCATAGATGAAGTTCAGAGCATCCTCACCCATTGCCACTCTCTTGAGGCAGGAGGGCACCACGGGCCAGCCAGGACAGCAGCTAAGGTGCTACAGTCCGGATTCTTTGGAAAACGCTTCACAAGGACTGCCACTCTTTGTAGCTGCTTGCGACCGGTGCCAAATGCTAGGAAAACATATCCCGGAAGCACGAGATGCCACTTATGTAATGATCGAGGTCGAACCCTTCGATTTATGGGGCATTGATTTCATGGGTCCATTCCCCTCCTCCCACTCAAATCTCTTCATCTTGGTGGCGGTGGACTATGTCACGAAATGGGTGGAAGCCATTGCATCTCCCACCAATGATGCCAAGGTGGTGACCAAGTTCCTAAAGAAAAACATCTTCACAAGGTTTGGGGTGCCTAGGGCGATTCTCAGCGATGGGGGATCTCACTTCTGTAACAAACAGTTTGAGGCGTTAATGGAAAAATACGGAGTGAGACACAAGGTATCCTTGCCTTACCACCCTCAAACAAATGGGCAAGCCGAGGTGACAAATAGGGAGCTGAAATGGATACTACAGAAGACGGTAAACTCCTCCAGGAAGGATTGGTCCTTAAGACTAGACGATGCTCTATGGGCTTACCGGACAGCATACAAGACTCCCATCGGGATGTCTCCATACCGTCTAGTCTTCGGCAAGGCTTGCCACTTACCCGTTGAGCTGGAGCACAAATCCTATTGGGCTGTGAAAGCCTTAAACTTTGATCTCAAGGGTGCCGCCGACAAGAGAAAATTTCAACTCACCGAACTGGAGGAATTCCGGGAGGAAGCCTATGAGAACAACCGCATTTACAAGGAGAAGGCCAAGAGGTGGCATGACAAGATGATCTTAAGGCGGGAGTTCCATGAGGGAGACCGGGTATTGCTTACAATTCGAGGTTGAAGCTTTTCCGGGTAAGCTCAAGTCACATTGGTCCGGACCATTCACCGTCACCAAGGTAACCCCATATGGTGCGATTGAGCTGAAGAATGTGAAGGGTGAGACATTTATGGTCAACGGGTCTAGGTTGAAGCATTACCTAGGAGGCGATATCGAGAAGGTGGAGACACGTCCTCTCTACTTACAAGAGCCCCAGGTTTGATCTAACCCTCACAATGGTCTAGCCAAAGACCGTAAAAAGACGGGCAGCTTTCCGGGAGGCAACCCGGACAACTCTCATGCTATCGTTCGTGTGCTTTATTTGTTTGTTAATTTAGCTTTGTTTTGGTGTTTTTCTGCGTGTTTTTGCATGTTTAAGTTGGTTGTGGATGAAAATAAGCATTTTGGGCAAGAAAACATCTCTTTTTGGGAGCCTCTGTCAAAGACCGACCCTAGGACCGATCCTAGATGGGTCGGTCGGCTCCAAACTTTGAAAGAAAATGGTCTCTGTAACAGACCGACCCACCGACCGACCCTAGGTGGGTCGGTCGGGTCGAAAAATTGAAAATCCTGCTCTGTTAAAGACCGACCCTACGACCGACCCTAGGTGGGTCGGTCGGGTCGAAAAATTTTGAAAAAAAAAACCGAAAACGGTGCGTCTTCGATTAAAACAGTTTACCCCTTCCCTTCTTCCTTCCCCAGCCCCCTTTCTCCCTTCCCTGCCGATTCTCTCTCTCGTCGTCGACCACAGCCACCCTCGAACGCCACCACCAAGCTTCGCGCGCCCGCCCCTCCCACCACGCCAGACCTCCGCGCGCCGACCTACCGTTGCCGCGCCACCCATCCCGTCGTTCGAGCGCCGACGCAGCAGGTCGACGCAGCCAGCCTTCCCCACACCAAAGTCGAACCCTAACCCCCCATTACCCCTAAATTCGAATTCTGCCCCAATCACACCCAAAACCTGTTCATTTCTTCTCAATTTCACCCCCAAAACGCTAAGGTATGTCATTTAACCATAATTGTCAATTTTTACAATTTAGGGCAAGTTACAATTTGGGCAAAATAGGTCGAACCAAAAGGTTTGGGTGGAATTTCTGAATTGTGGGGTCGTGATGGTGCAAATGTTTTTAATTGATAGTGTTAGGCTTGTGTGTGAAATTGGGCTAGACAATGTGGCTTTTGATGGTGGTGACATGATATGGGTACACTAGTGCTTATATTAAATCTCACCTAATATATCATGGTGTGGCATACTTGGATGAATTGTGAATGATTCAATGATGTCAATGCTTACAATTGATAATGTTGGGCTTGGTGTTGGAATGGCTAGAAATTGTAGTTGGTTGTTGGTGCTAGCACACTTGGTATACTAGATGCTCTCGCTTGAAGTTTATCCAATGCGCAATGTTATTTTACAATTCATAATGCTAGTACCATACTAATGTGGCGGGTTGCTTAGCAACTCTTTTTGCTCTTCAATTGATAGACTACATAAGGCAGTGAATTCATGAGTGAGAAGTGAGGGTCTCAAACTATGCGAAATGATGACTTATTGAATGCTTGGTACTTTTTTGGCTTTGTGATGGGTTGGTGCTATTGGGATGCTTCTCTATGTAATGACAGCCTTTTCG
>JAIOTZ010001058.1:0-40036 GCA_023374045.1 Limonium bicolor | reverse complement strand
ATGTGTGGATGATACTGCAAATCCCCATCGTCGGTCGTCCATTGATGGGGATTCATCCACCACTGAGTTGAAGGAGGTAATGGCTGATTGCCTTAATTTTGGGGCAGATGTTGAGAGTAGGACAGAGGCACTGTGGAATACCGGTGTTGTATCAATTTCGAGCTTGTTGCAGCAATGTAGGGGATGAAAATGAAGAGGCAATGAAGCCAGACATGGGTGGTTGATCATATCTGGGTACGACCATATTAGCTGGAAAATCAAATGTCCGTCTGAGTCCACAGCTGTTCAGTTTAGTAGCTCCTTGAAGAAAGGACCAGCTTCGTAAATGCCTGGGGAGCTGGTACCTTGCATGGTTATAGCGCCAGCTAGGGATAGCATCTCGTGCCGGCTCCAGTGGGAGATAGGTGGTTCTATGACGTTACTTGAGGTATGTGTCCTAATGTGCATCTAGTATAGGATAACTCTGAGTATTAATAATTGGTACTGCTTAATCATTCTAGTGTTTTATATGCACAGTGCTGGATTTATGCGTACTTCCCTACATTAAGAACAGCGATTAGCCCGGACTGGCGCCAACTAATGATGATAGACCTTGGGCTCTAAGATGGGTGAGATCTACCTCTCAAGTTGCAGGATCATCGTTTCAATGCAGGAAGGATTATCGTGAGCATCTAGATTGCTTGACTGCTCTAAATGTAAGTGTTTGTAGTTGCTAACACATTGAACCATTATTATTTTTGTCTTTCATTGTTGGTTACATTTTACTATAATGTTCATTGTAGATTGATGTTGCCCTACGGTCGAGATAATGTTATGTCATGGACGGCGTACATGGATAGAGGTAACATACAGGTTTTGGGGTTGATGAGCCATACATTGCCTGGTCGCTGTCTACGCCAGTTTGGTTTACATTCAGGATATCCCTGAACCTTTATTAGACCAACCCAAGGTCTGAAAAGAGGAAAAACCCAACCCTACACCTGTGATTACACCACCCCCATATAGTTTGTGGAGGGAAACACTCCTAAATTGCTGGTTCCAGGGTATACTCGCACAAATGCGGGTTGCATGCTTGTGACCCACTCTACCTAGATTGGTAACCAAGCACACACACCGAAGATCCTAAACCCTGAGGACTTATCAGACCACCCTGGTTCATGTCCAGATCCCTGTCTAGTAATTCTTTTGTCATAGTATTCATTAAATATCACTTTTATTTTTTATGGTACTTACCTGACCAAGTGTGTTACAGCTACTGTCTGGGCAAGTGAGCTTGCACGCCCGTACTACCAAGAAGAGAACAATGCATGGGACTGGTCATACTATCGTCAGGGGATGCCAAGAAAAAACAAAGGGCTGCAACTGATGGTCTTGTGGATGTGTTCGCTCGTTATACATATGGATAGTTACCAGAGCACGCATTGTCACCCTAGTGCTTGTCATCTTGGATTGGATGTATAAACTTTAGTATATCTTGGAACTATTTGTTGTCTTTTCATTTGTGACTTGGTGTGTTAGACGCTAGTACAATGTTTGGATGTAGTTTTTTTCTGGTGGAACTTGGTGCGGTGGAATTATTGCTGACAATGCTGGTGACCATGTTGATGATCTGTTGGTTGATTTTGTGGAGGTTCTTAGAACCGGTGGAGATAGAAAAAACAGGGGAGACTATGCCAAAATTTTCTAGAAATGCATCGTTTCTGCATTCGTGGCTCCTTTCAAAGTTACGATCAGTATTGACAAATGGACACAGGTTACTTATTTCAAACAAACCAGGCCTTTAGGGGTAAAGAAGAAGGAAAGCTTGGGTAGATAGTGTTGGCCATCCCAACCATATCTACACCATAATTCAAAGTTCTCGGTCAGGCCAAGATTTCCACATAACATGCGAGAGGTATTGGAAACCACGAAGGACGTCACGACCTGGTGTCATCAACCGGCGCAGATCATCTGGTTCAAAGAAATGTGGTTGTCCTTTTAAAATTAAGGGGTATTACAAAGCTACGGGTGTTTCTTGCAGTGGGTAACGGATGGCATAACCATGATCTCGCAGAGTGGGCAGAGGGTCTTTTGTGGGAAAACGCCTGACTGAGGCGGAGGAGATTATGATCGACCAGAGAACCAGAGTCGGTGTGCCCCTGTGCAATTTATTCCGAGCTCACAACAATCAACCCAGAAACGTCAGCAACAAGGAAAGACATATACAACCGGATACAAAAAACAAAACTAGTAAATAGAGATGGTCGATCTATGGTGCAGACTCTGCTGAGTGAGCTAGACAAAAACAACTACTACTACGATTACACTACAGATCCAAGTAAGTCAACTCAGTATGTCTCAAATAACTTCAATCATTTAGGTTTCATATTAATTTGATAGATAACATGATTATATTTCACAATAGTGATCAAACACGACTTGGGTCCATCTTCTTTGCACACCCTACCTCTAGATTACTGCTCCATGCGTTCCCGTATGTCATAGGCATTGATGCTACCTATAAAACAAACATAGCAAAAATGCCTTTGGTTCAGTTCATCGGGATGACGAGTATAGGCAAAAACTTCAGCATTGCCTTCGCCTTTCTTGTATCAGAATCAACAGACATGTATGTGTGGGCACTTCAACAATTAAGGGACCTCCTCGGGCGGACTACAACCTCTACATTTATCACCGACAGATGTCTGGCCCTGATGAATGCCTTAGAAGAGGTATTTCCTGAATCTCATCATCTACTATGTCGGTGGCACATAAGTAGGAACGTTCAAGGGAAAGCCGAGACTTATATGGGTGATAGAGGAAGGGCGGCGGCTGCAGTCCGAATGTGGACTTCGGTTGTCTACTCGAGCACAGAGCAGGACTACAACGAGAGGTACGCATATTTCAAGAACATACCAAAGCTACCCACGTTTCATTACGTATGTTGCATCAGTCTGGGAGAAATACAAGGAAAAATTTGTGGAGGCTTGGGTCAAGAATGTGTTGCACTTCGGCAACACAACGACAAATAGGTAAAATTGTTAATCTTGTAATGTTTAAGATAATACAGTGATTGTTATAGATCTATAAAACTTACTTAAACATTGATAGGGTGGAGAGCGCACATTCTTCTCTAAAGGCGAGATTAAGGAGTGCTAGACACACTTTGGATGTAATCTTTCCAAAGATTAACGATCATGTGAATACAAGCATCCGGGAGTTAAAAAAGGATTTTGAGGCAGCCAGGACAAAACACAGAAGAGAGCACATGAGGTTCCAATCGCTGACCTGATCGGGAAGGTTAGTACCCTTTGCTTAGATGAGCTAGTCAAGGAGCTTGGAAGGGCGAATTATGTGCAAATGGACAGCTCAATCTGTGGATGTGACAAGGTAACCTCTCATGGATTACCTTGCGCTTGTAAATTAAACTACATGCTGGATAGTGGTATACTATGCTCGAAGAGGGATATACATCGTTTTGGTATACCCTAAGCTGGAGAAACATGAATCGACAATTGAATGGTATCCTACATGGAGGAAGAACAGAATAGATGGCGAGACATAGCTTCTGAGGTAGCACAGTCAATGATCCTACTCTGATGGCGAAATGTTACAGTCAACTCCAAAACTTCCTTCACCCAGATATGGTGTGCCAATTAGGGAGCCATTGGAACAGGTTGGATTGGCAGACCTACCGGGCCCTCAAGACCAAACCGACGGGAACCTTCGTCTTGGGAGCGTAACCGACCAAGGGCAGGCCAGTCAGAAGGAGCGCCATCAAATAGAAGATCACGTAATAGAGGATCATCAAATCCGAGTCGATTCCAGCCCCTTGACAACTTCCCATACTATCAGAATTTCAACCCCAACCTATATCAATATATGACTGGGTATATTGATGTTCGTGGAGATGGAATTGTGGTTTCAGGGTCATTGCTGACTACCTATATTCAAACGAAGAGAGGTGGAAAGATGTCCGTGTAGCATTGTACAATCACATGAAGAATCAAGCGGCGAATGGACTATACAAGGCCATTTTTAACGAAGGACCGTACAACGGCATGTTAAGAGCGCTTCATTGGAATTCAGGAGAGCCAGCACCTCCACAGAAATGGATGCACACGGAAATGGGGTTGGCGATCGCGACAAGGTACACTTCGATAGTAGTTTTCTACTCTACTGTCTATGGGGTGCGGCAAGTGCCACATACCTTCCGCTCGATAATTATACCGATCGTGATAGCCCAAGAGGAGAGATCCACATAGGAATTTGCCCCCAGGGTCATTTCATAAGGTTCGGCATGGTTCATGACTCCCCACCCCCCTGTCTATCCGCAGTGGTTCGCTTATAGAGATCCAAACACTGTCGGACCTTGGATTCATCAATTACAATCTAGGTTAGATAGTTGGATCAACGTTGTACCTTAGTTTTCTTTAACTTAGTTGTTGTAACTTAGTCTTTCTTTAACTTAGTTGTTGTAACTTAGTTTTTCTATAAATTAGTTTGTTGTAACTTAGTTTCTCTTTAACTTAGTTGTTGTTTTACTCATATTGACTTAAATTTGGTTATTCAATGTCTATTATTTCAAAAAAAAGTGTCTCCCCGTAACATTCAAACTTATTCAACTAAGTTTGGTGAAAAAAAAATTTGTACTGCGAATAGTAAAGTATTTGCTATTCGTAGTACAAATTAATTTTAAGTCAAATTAATAATATTAACACATAAAAATGTAATCTAAACACATAAAAATGTAATCCAACACTTTTTTTACAAAAAAAGGTTCCTGTATTGATTCGAACAAAAAAGTAACTAGTCAAATTCGCTACTAATCAACTACAAACTACTTCGGTAAATTTACTTTAAATATCATTTTTAAAAAAAAACACAGCGACACATTATTACATGTGTACAACGTCAATAAATTAAAAAAATTTGTACTGCGGTGATTAGTAATTTTGTACTGCGAATAGCAACCCCTTATAAATATCCTTATTAACCCATATATCTTCGGTATTTATAATTCCACCACCTATATTTCTCCAAAGTGTCATAATGACATAATAACTATATGTTACATATATAGTTCATTTTAATTCCAAAATCAACCCAAATAAATTCTAAAATTCCTAATTGCCCATGGTGTTTTAAAATACCATTGTACACCCTTTATTTTCGGTAATAACATATTTACCAATATGTTATAAATATATTACCATAAGATACTTATCTTATTATAAAACCTTAATGAGTTATTTAACTTGTCTAATTTGGTCAAAACCTACCATATGGTCAAGGTTGACCTCCTTAATATTCCTTGACCCTTAATTCCTTATAATTACGGTTTCAACCCCTAAGTTTCCAAAATTCACCATCTAACCCTAAAACTTTATATAATCTTTAAACTTTATTTAAATCCTTTTAACCTCTAATTTTCGGCCTTAATTTTTATAAAGCCCTTAAATTTAATTTAATTACATCTAAGACCTATTTCTTTCCGGTAATAATTGTATATCACCTAAACTTGAATAAAAGCTTGTAAATGCATAAATAAAATGGCCTAAAGTACATGGCCTTATTACAACATTGGCTTGCAAAATAAATTACACATAAATGTCCCAAAAACACATATAGATCTCGGCCTCACCATATAATTTTCATTTAATTACCAAACTTCCACCTAATGTCTTAATTTGAAAATTATGCTTGTTTAATTAGTTATAAAATTTATTAAACCATTTCTTAATCTTTTTAAGGTCAAAATAAGACCTTAATGTACTCTTCACTCACGGCATATAAGTATAAATATGTATAAACACATATTATATACCAAGTGTAGATTTAAGTGATTTATACCTTGATTTAGCTTAGATAAATCCTTGTTTGGATTCGGCCAGCCTTAGATAAAATTCCCACAGCTTCTTTTACATGTTTTCAAACAGAAACCAAGGCAGTTAGTCTCCAAGCAAGATCTAACCATAAGAAGTGTTTTAATGTACATTTCAAGGTAAGATTTACCTTAGATCTTCAGTTTGGGAGATCTACCTCGGCCCTATTTTTTCCAGAGAAAGAGTATCAAAACTCACTTAAAAACAAGGCACAAAACCGTGGGTAGTTAGCTTGGAAGATAGATAAGATTTACCTTGTTTAAGATGCCAAAAATGGAGTTTTTGGCTTGGATCTAGCTACACCTTGAATCTCTTGATAGATCCACTGAATAAATATGTTAAGAAGAAGATTATAAGGCTATTAGAACAGGTTTTACAACCGGATCTAAAGAGAATCAAAGGATAAGTGCTTAAAGCACATTTTTGTACCTTAAGAACAAGTTTGGGTTTCTCAACCTTCCTCCCTTGTTATGGCCGAGATTCCGTCTTTATTTAACCTCCAAGAACAACCTAGATCCCTGGATGGAAGTGGTTGATGTTTAGATCCACCGAAAGAAGAAAGATTCGTGAAGAAATTGAACATAAAATGACTAATTAAGCTCACCTAGGTACCAAAGTGTTCTTCATATTCTTGGTGACTTACCCACGACATGGAGGAGCCAAAGAGAGAGGATGGAGCCTTGGAATCGGTTGGAGCCAAGGCTAATAAGAGATTAGGTCAAAATTTGCCTTAATACTCTTCTTTTTCTTTGTTTAATGTTATTTAGTGTGTGATGACTCATCAAAGGGGTAAGAATGGAGTGGCATCGGTTGAAGGAGTGGAAAGGTGAGGCTCACACGAATTGGGGCAGCTTGAATCAAATAATGGAGCCAAATGGTGTATTAATTAATCAAAGGCAAAAGTAACCCTTAAAACATGGAAACATGTTGGAGGCTTGTCTTTTATCTTGCAAGTGGCAATTTAAACCTCTCCAGCCTGTGTATGTCGACCTCATGTGGTCTAATTCATGGTAATGGTCAACATTGACCAACTTAGTCAATGTTGACCCAAACGGGCCCACTTTAGGGTTTTATTAATATTTTAATATTAAATTTGTAAAAATTTGTAAATTCTTGGAATTAAATTCCTATATGATATTTTATCATATTTAAAGGTATTTATAACCTTTTAGCCCATTTAAAACCAATTTAGAAGGCAGTTACACAAAAATGTGCTTTAAGGAGTTTTAATGCACATTTTGTGTCTCAAGGAGTTTCTGAGCTTGGTTTTCTTTGACAACGGTTTTGTTGTGTTCCTTATATGATATTAGATCATGGTATCCAATTTTATATCATTTAGAGGTCATTATACCTTTAAGGTTTCTTAGAGCACATTTTTGCCCTTTTTTAACTTAAACCATGTAGATGCTTGTTCTTTGTGTTGGAGTGTTTTCCAACAATTTAATGTGTTTAGTAACGTGTTAATATGCTTAGGACAAATTTTAGGTCCTAAGAAGTTCATCTGGGTATTTATTTACCCTTAACAGTCAAAGGGTGCAACACCTTGATTCGTGTTGACCACTGTTGTTCTCAGTTGACTTTTAAGGCATGTTTAGGCCTTAATTAATGTGATTAAATACTTAATCTATGTTTTATTAGTTTGGGGTATTTCAATAACTATTACTCTCAACCTTTTAGCAATTAGTTTATTATTTTCCTATGTTGTAAACTGTCTGTATCCATTAGTATTTTTTTTAATTTTTTGGAAAAGAGTATCCATTTGTATTTCGTACAGGTACGGTGCTACATCTTATCAATTACCCAATTAATAGGTAGGGGCGCGCATACTGACATGATGTAATCATAATTATAAAACTCATAATTACAACTACATAGCCCACACTTCTGCCCTACCTTTGCTTTAGTCTCCTCTTGTTAATCAGCTAATTTTTTATTATTTTCTTTCATTACTACTAAGTGTGTTGCGATAACACTACCCAATTTCGGGCGAAGTGGGTCATTTAAAAAAATAATAGTATTCAGTTATCTCACCTTCTACATATCCCTAAAGATGAGAATTAAATCACTTACAACGTGGGGAATATTTTGCATAGTTGTAGTTGCTACCTCCTTGCAAGACTTGATTCGAGTTCAACTGCTGTATAGTTATCCACACTTGGCCAATCTTCTTATCAGTAGTAAAAAATTGAATATGTATTATTAAAATATATAATAATTGCCAAACTGTAACAACAGATATCTAACATAGGTCACTGTGTTGGAGCAGATCAATCCCGCTTAGTTGTTGTTCAATGATCTAGTAACTAACTAAGCAACTAATATATTACAAAACCATTAGCATTCACTAAGTTCACATGGTACAAAGTCAATAGCCCCAGAGTCCCAGTCATGAACAACTATGACCGTTTTACATTGCTGAATTTTATTTACAAAATAAAACCACCCACAAATGATAATTTCATGATTACACTCAGGGAATTGTAATGAACAGGTCTTCCGTGAATGACTTGTACCCACTTCCCCTAGTTTAGACCTTGACAACCATGGCCAACTCTGCCCTTTTCGTGATTCACACTAAATAATTGATACCGTGTTGACATAGTGAAGATGGGCCGCCGTTGCACATATTTGTAAGCGGTGTCCATGAAGGTTGGAAAACCAGTACAGAATTGCAATATATGCATCGAACCACACCTCAGCCTACGAAACATAAGCTTGTCTCGTTGGGGGTCATGCCAAGTAGGAGGTTTGGCCAAGAACCTGCAGCGTGTTTCACTTATTTATTCTCATTCCACTAAACAATGGCATCTTGACGTGTTTCAGACCGGACCATCTCTTCTAATTACCTGTCAAATTCTTTAATTGGGGATAGTGTTTCTGGGTCGCATGTAAGCCTATTGATGCATGGGTACGCTTCCTTGAAGCCATGATGGAGCTGGTCAACCTGATCACAGCCTATGTTGTTAGAAAGACCATGAATGAGACGTTAAAAAACGTACAGTAAGAAATATGCAATTAGTTAGACGAGTGTAATTAAGTAGATAGTCTGGCAGGGAAGTGGTTAGACTTACACCGGAATCTCGAATTCACGGGGTTTTTTTGTAATTTAAGCAAGGTTGTGGTTTTATAGACATTGAAAGTACAAAATTATGGTTGTGGGTGTAGGCTAACCTACATGATGGGCCTACCTAAACAATAAGGGTTATACGGATATCCCACACAACCCGACCGAAACCATTAGCGGGTTAGCACTGTATCTATAATTGCATTAGATCCCGGAATATCGTATCTGTGATTTTTCACTTAACAAAAAAATAAATTGTATAAATATTATCACAGGCAGGACATCCTAGTTGTGATCATTTCATCTGATTCGACGTATTTATAGGCAAAATACAGCATTTGTTGGGTAATGAAGCGAAATAGTAGTACCACAGTAGTATTTAAAATATATGACATGAAAATGACCCCAACTCCTGATGACGTAATCAATGTTGATGTATACCATCCCCGATGTGATTCATTGTTTTGCCTATTGTAATCTCTTTTTAGTAGAATTAAATCTTTTAAAATACTTTCAACTTTCATAATATACGAAGGTTGGAATGATATTGCTCACTTCAGGTATAAAAGTATTATATATATCAACATACTGACCAATCATAAACATTATAAACATAATATACAAAACATACCATAAATAATGTCAGTAATAGTTAAAACAAATTCTAAAATTCATTATTGTTAATATGAATATGAGACTTCAAAAACGGAATATTACTTAAAAGATTACTTACCACCATCAAGTCATTAGAATTTACTATGTGGTCATACCAAATGTGATCTAGTCATGTGGTACTAATTCGGTCTGGTTTTCTCCAACATTAGCATTATAAACTGTACACAGCTACCCAACTGCACACAATGAGCTACCTGCCCTTCTATGATGCAACAACATGCATCTTGCGATTTGACATTTTTTTTCAACAAGACCCTTTCATACCACTACACGCCTACCCGTCCGCACCGCGAGAGCTACCTGCCCTTCATGTGATGCAGCTACTGAATACTCTCCAGCATGGGTTTTTAACCAGACCCTCTCGACGTTTATACAACTATTCATAAAAATGCACTACGTGGTCATACCAGAGTATGATCTGGTCACGTTGCACACATCAGGTATGGAGATGTAAACCATGAAATGATGGTGCTAATAATTAGCAAGTCTTCAAAATACAATAATTGAAGAAGAATACTTGAATAAAATATTGATTTTTTTAGCTGTAACAATTTCGCTCTTACCTTATCGCATTGTCAGTTGATATATATTAAAAAGCAGAATATGATAGACAGGACGTGCTAAGTTGAGATAGAAATACAGGGTTACACATGCTGAAATATCTATCATTTTCTAAATAATGAAAACACCCAATCTGTTGACAATATTACAGCGTAATAAACACCCTAAAATTTATAGCATATACTAAAATGGCTATCTAACTGATAACAATTCACTATGTTTTTTAAACAAGTTAACCAGCATTTATGGTAATGATGAAATTAATTATTATGGGGTTAAGTGGGAACAATAAAAATAAGATACTAAACAAGAAGTTTAATAGGCCACATTGCCTGATTGTGTGTAAATTAGTAATATACCTCAACAAATAGTATTTAAAAAAAATCATAAATACAATCAAAGAGTTGCCAGAAATGTATTACAAACATGTTGCCACATATTATCTCGACAACAAATGGAAAAACGACATCAGGTCGATTAAGACATCAAAGAGTTGCGAGAAATGACACTATTATACATGAAGCATAGATGTACAAACCAACCTTAAGGACACACTATTGAGGTTACTCTTTGGATTTTGTCAATCGGCTGTTGGACAATACATAATAAAAGCCGGCGAACTAGAGATATATTCTTCAAAATACCATTGCGTTGAGTCTTGGTCAATGTTTAATGCCACAACTCCTGGAACTTAAAAACAAATTGCTGGATAATGACTCAAAAGACTATTTTTTTGACAAGCTAGTGGACAAGTTGAACACTTTTTGCAAGAAATCTGTTTGCGTCGTACGAAGAGGACTGCAAACTTGAAGTCAACACTGATTAGATAAATACATATGATAATTACTGAAAATGTTTGTAAACACCTTGGGTATACTGAATATATCCAGCATTAATGTCATTCCGCACTACTGAAGACCTCGCCTTTGTAACACCCAACCGCTAATCCTTTCTTACTCCTCTAATCATGCTCATAATTACCAGTATCGCAGCGGAATACTTACTTCTCCGGCGGGTGATACAATGCCGTTAACCATCCAAGATCAACAAGGCTACACTACTTACCATCTCGGTCTGACGATTAGAATAAGCAAATACATACTACTACTTTACAATACCAAATACTTAGATTACAATTGATTACCGAGTATACCGAATTATATGAATTACAATCCAATGTTACTTCCCATAAATGAAGAGTTTATACAACCTCTCCTTACTATCCAAGTAAAATTCATCATCCCAAAAAGGTGTACCACATGGTACACCGGCTACTCAAAAGGCTCTAGCCGTGTACAACTCGGTACACTATTTCAATACTACCAACTACATCCAAAAGAATCACATGCTGCCCTTACTCTACCATCACGCCTCGCGGGTACCTGTGGAGTAAAAACATTCCCCCGAGGGGGTCAGCTTACGCTGAACATGATAACCGCATACCCCGCGTACTAGCGAGGGTACGCCAACTATTTGGTCGTATACATGCGGTTCGTTTCATACATACATACATACATGCTTTATACAATACAATTCAATACATTCATTTCAAGGCATACATTCATACAATACATACAAGCATGGAAGACAATACAAGTCAACCGTTATACTTACCGAATACTCACCGCATTACGGAGACACAATTCTCCAATACATACAAAGGTCCAGTTAGCCTTATTACACACCCGGGTTAATCGGATGTTCAATACTCTTTTACTCCGGGTCAATGACTTACAATAGTCAAGACCTATACATACAATACTTACATACTTACTTCCAGTTAAGTCGGTATGACCTCCGGGCAGGGAGTACTATCTCCCACCACCGGGCTTTAAGATGGCACACTAATCCAGGATGCTACCCATACAAAGGGAATTGGTCCAAGGAAAAGATCATAGCCAGGATTCGGTTCCAACCTCTTGTGGTTCCTTATCCTCACGCGTGGCCGAAACTATATCGGGCTTCTACTCATTCCATTACTCATTACTCATGTTAGGAGTTAGGTTGTTAGGAATTAGTAGAAGTCCATACTTACTTTCCATACATACATACAACACAAGTACTCATACTTGCACATACACTCCATTTCCATTCATTCATTTCATGAATTATACAAACTAAATGTTCAAGGGCAATAACAAGAACAATATAGTTTCAAACACAATTATGTGCAATATATATCCGGTTCATGCATTTATCTTGTTGGTGATCACATAAACACACAAATCGGGGTAACCAAGTTAGGATACAGGGCATGAAGAAATCATACCGTTCACCGTCGCTTACGTACTACCGGGTCCTTGGGAGATCAACTATTTGATTTCCTATACATACATGAAGTAGTATGATCAATGATCTATTATTGATCTAACTTACTCCTTCTTTGCTACTTGCAATGCATACTTACTACTTTATTACATTCTTACTCGGTTGTAAAACCATTCTCTTCCTTATTACTTCTTACACTTGTTTCATTACTCATCTACTTACTTTCTTACCATTATTACCTCATTAATGGTGTACTACTACATATATATGCATATAGGTATACAGGCATATACATATATGATTGCTATAATCATATAATTAAAACATTTTTTTTTTTTTTTTTTGTAAGTTATGGGTCGACCGACCCACCGACCGACCCAAAACCCTGGGTCGGTCCATTCCAGTAAGGTTTCGTCTTTGAAATTTCTCCCGACCGACCCAGAACCATTCCGACCGACCCATACACCTCTGGGTCGGTCCATTCCGAGAGTTTCAGTCCCGTTGTCCAAGCTCCGACCGACCCACCGACCGACCCACCTCTGGGTCGGTCGAAGTCGAAACTTCGACAACAGAATTTAATCCGACCGACCCACGACCGACCACGGCTCCTGGGTCGGTCCTTCCAGAAGGTTTGTTCTTCTTCTAGCCCGACCGACCCACGGTCCGACCCATGCTTGGGTCGGTCGGTAGCAGAATCTGCTACAGACCTTGTTTTCAATTCCAATTTCACCCATTGTTTCCCCAATCTTCCTACATACATCCTAACATGTTCCAATACAATTAAACACTCCAAATCATGCTAATTCATTCCTCAATTAGTACTTAATCCTTACCCACTTATACATTTTTCCTCACTTCTTCACAACACTTATGCTACAGATTTTGATTCTCCTCTTATGCTACAGATTTTCATCTCACTCTTACACTCCAATACTCTCTCAACTAATGCTACTCCTAGCATCCAAAATACATTACTCACATCCTAGTTCCATTCCTTAACATACTTCTTTCAAAATCTGTTACAAACTACAAAACACTCATCTCAAACTCTCCAAATACTTCCTCTTAAACATCTAAGTCCTCATCTTTCTACACAAATTTGGGCATAGTCTCCCCTATATTCTTAACATACTCCACACATTATTCAGCTCACATAATACGATTCTCACCACCTGTTTACTCAATACATTATACTCACATTCAATACAACTACAACAACAATAAAATCCTGCACACATACCCATTCAATACCCAATGTTTTCCCAAGCTTTTAAAACTCATTTAAAACTTCAAAACTGTTACAATATCATTCTTCATTATACTCAATACACTTGCTACTCATTACTTAATTCCTTACTCATTTTTACAATTCAAAAACTGTTACATTACATGACACCAAACTAGTTCAAGGTAAGAGACTTTACCTTGTTCTTACTAGTTTTTCCTTTCTTTCTTGCTTCCTCCTTTCTTCTTTCCTTCTTCTTGGTTCTTCCTCACAAAATGCACAATACTACAACCACCATACCAATACACACTACCATTTAACATTCATTTTTGCACTAACCCTAGAATTTAATGTTTTAGGGTTTAGACAAGGATATTACCTCACAATGGTTGAATGTAGTTCTTGACTAGCAAGAGAACAATGTTTCTAGCCCACCAAAGAAGCCAAATCGGCTGGAGCAACAAAGAGCCAAGAGTTCAAAATCCAAAAATTCTTATAATGCAAACAAGGGCTAGAAACCATGGATTTTCGAATTTCTTTTTACCTCAAGATGAAGAGGAGGTGAAGGTGCTTCTAATGGTGGACTTGAATCTTCAAATGGTGAATACCCTCAAAAACGAAAGTAGAGCTTTTGAGTTTTTGAAAGGATGAAAACGTTCTCCTTTGGGGGATTACAATGGTATTTTTTGTTGAGTTTGGAGAAGGTTTGAGCACTCAAAGAGAGGAGAGAAGGAAGAGTTTTGTGGGGCTTCATTCTTCCATGGCTGTCGAGGAGAAGGAAGGAAATAGAAAAGAGAGAATAGAGAAGGAGGAAACGTGAGGGAAGAGGAGGAGTAGGAGAGAGAGGGTCCTTTTTTCTCTTTCTTTATTTCTTTGTCTTGTTGTGAGTTACAAACAATTAAGAGAGTGAGGAGAGGGGGAAATCGGCCCACACCCATACACACACCAGATTTTAACTTTTATTTACACAAGTGGACACACTAAGTTTCTTTATTTGCATTCTCACCCCAATACTTACCGGTTGTTACAGTTTTCACTAACCGGTACCCGTTTTCCGGAATTTTCTCGTTAATTAATTTTATTGGTTCTAAAGCTTCACTAATATTTATTAGTGACTATTTAGTTGACCAAAATTGTTACGAGTCTATTTAACCCGCTTAAAGTCACGTTTTCCCGGTTTCCTCGAAAAACGTGCTTTAAGGTTCGTTTATGCTTTTAACCCATTTTAAAGGTCCGTTTTCTTCGGGATTTGTTCCCTCGTATTTATTTAAGTGCAATTAAGCCTTTAAAAATATAATTAGCCTAATTAATCACTGTTTTTAATTACGGGGTATTTCAATCTACCCCCCTTAAGAAACTTTGCCCTCAAAGTTGCTCAAGGTTTACGGTTTACTGTTTTACTCATTTGGCAAACGAATTGCCATAATGCATACTACTACCACCTTACAAGGTGTTCACAACTCTTACACTACCAGCATACACAATTCAGATACCATACATCATATTCAATTCCAATGCCATACATAATACTCAATTCATACACATTACTCATCCAATTGCACATCCACAATACATACACAATACACTTCACAATGTCATTCGTGTCATATACCGTACAACACAAGTGCATTACTCATTACATACATACCATACGCATGTCATACTCCTTGTATTACATACCGAGTACTACTAGCACTACTTTGTGCCAATAAAATACAACTACAATGCATACATACTACGCAATGCTAACCCGAAGCAATGCAAAAGCAAAAGGCTCTACCCCCCTTAAAAGGGGTACGCCCCGTACCCTCCGTGCTATACGGATACTAGACATCTAGTCTACAAATAGATTCGGGTACTTCGCCTTCATGGCGTCCTCTAGTTCCCAAGTCGCTTCCTCGACATCGTGGTTAGACCACAAGACCTTCACCATTCGTACAGATTTATGGCGAGTGTCTCTTGTCTTTGTATCAAGGATTCGCAATGGAGTCTCGACATATCTCATCGTCGGCTCTAGGGATAAGTGTTCGGGTTCTAATACATGAGAGGGATCGGCTATGTATTTCTTGAGTTGTGATACATGAAAGACATCATGAACACGCCCCAATTCTTCAGGCAATGCTAGCCTGTAAGCTACGGCTCCAATCCTCTCGGTAATGGCATACGGGCCTACAAATTTCGGGCTCAGTTTGCCCTTTTGGCCAAATCGAAAGACACCCTTCATAGGTGAGACACGCAAGAACACTTGGTCGCCCACGGCGAACTCAAGGTCGCGTCGTCGCACATCCGCATAGGATTTCTGTCTATCTTGGGCTGCCTTCATATTAGCTCGGATTTGTTGTACCTCAGCTTGTACTTGTTCCAAATACTCCGGTCCTATGATGACCGCTTCACTTGACTCATCCCAACACAACGGGGTACGGCAAGGTCTACCATACAAGCTTGGAACGGCGACATCTTAATCGAAGCATGATAGCTATTGTTATACGAAAACTCGATAAGATGAAGCTTCTCAATCCAGCTCCCCTGAAAGTCTAAGGCACATGCCTAAGCATGTCCTCTAGTGTCTGGATGGTCCTTTCTGTCTGACCGTCGGTCTGTGGGTGGAAGGCGGTGCTAAGCTTCAACTCAGTACCAAGCGCTTCCCGTGTTGCTCTCCAGTATCTCGAAAGAAACCTGGTGTCGCGGTCAGATACAATGGTTTTCGGAACTCCGTGGTGTCGGATGATCTCCTTGTCGAATAGCTCTGCGAGCTTCGCCACCTTCCAAGTGTCCTTCATCGGTATGAATCGGGCAACCTTGGTGAGGCGATCGACTACTACCCAGATCATGTTGAGTCCTCCCCTAGCAGGTGGGAGTCCAACAACAAAATCCATAGAGATATCGTGGAATTTCCACTCCGGAATGGGCATGGATTGCACCATTCCTCCCGGTCTTCGGTGCTCAAACTTCACTTTCTGGCAAGTGAGACACCTCAGAACATACTCAGTCACGTCTGATTTCATTCCTTGCCACCAGAAGTACCTCTTCATGTCTTTGTACATTTTAGAGGCTCCCGGATGGACATGCAATGTCGAACAATGTGACTCTCGCAGAATGCGATCCCTTAGCTCAGCATTGCTTCGGGGGACGCATAATCTGCCATTCAATCGGATCAGACCATCTTCATGCATTGAAGTCGTACTTTCGGCTCTCGAAGGTACCATCTGTGATTTTCTGTCTGATCTCTGTGAAGTAAGGGTCGCTCAACTGAGCGTCTCGCACCTCGTCAACCAAGCTAGAAGAAGCGAGTAGCGAATGGAGCGAGTGTGCTCGACGACTCAGGGCGTCGGCTACAACGTTTGCCTTCCCTTCTTTATACTGGAGGTTGATGTCATAATCTGATAGGAACTCCATCCACCTCCTTTGTCTTAAATTCAGCTCTTTCTGGGTAAATACGTACTGCAGGCTTTTGTGGTCGGAGTAGATGGTGATGCTTACCCCATAGAGATAGTGTCGCCATATCTTCAAGGCGAAGACAATGGCTCCTAACTCTAGATCATGTGTCGGGTAATTCTCCTCATGCTTTTTCAGCTGGCGAGAAGCATAGGCTACCACCTTGCCATGCTGCATGAGCACGCATCCCATTCCCTTACCCGATGCATCACAATACACCTCAAATCCCTCTGTGCCCTCTGGAAGTGTGAGAACTGGCGCTGAGGTCAATGAGTCTTTCAGTGTCTGGAAGGATAGTTCGCACTCCTTTGTCCATACAAAGGGTGCATCTTTCTTCATCAGTGACGTCATGGGCTTAGCGACTTTTGAGAAGTCCTTTACAAACCTCCGGTAGTAACCGGCTAAACCAAGAAAGCTCCGGATGTCGGTAACAGTCTTAGGTCTAGGCCATGATCGCACTGCTTCGATTTTAGATGGATCTACTGATATACCGCGCTCGATATGACATGACCAAGGAATGATACCTGATCTAGCCAAAACTCGCATTTGGAGAACTTCGCATACAGCTGGTTCTCGCGCAGTGTCTCAAGTACTTTTCTCAATGGTTTTCATGCTCTTCTGGTGACTTCGAATACACAAGAATGTCGTCAATGAATACTACTACTGAAGTGTCCAGCTGATCACTGAATAACCGATTCATTAGGTCCATGAACTTGGCTGGTGCATTAGACAAACCGAATGGCATCACTGTGAATTCGTAGTGGCCATATCTTGTTCGGAATGCTGTTTTCTGAATGTCTTGCTCTTTGATAGCAATTTGGTGGTAACCAGATCGGAGATCAATCTTAGAAAAGACGGATGCTCCCTTCAACTGATCGAACAGGTCGTCGATGCGTGGCAATGGGTACTTATTCTTTACAGTGACCGCATTCAATTCGCGGTAGTCGATGCAGAGGCGGAGACTACCGTCCTTCTTCTTCACGAAGAGGACCGGTGCTCCCCAGGGTGATACGCTCGGGCGTATGAACCCTTTGTCGAGAAGATCATGTAATTGTTCTTTGAGTTCTGCCATTTCTGCTGGTGCCATACGGTATGGTGCCCTAGCAATGGGACCAGTACCCGGTACAAGGTCGATTTCAAACTCTACCGCTCTCTGTGGTGGCATACCAGGTAGCTCCTTGGGGAATACATCAGGGAATTCTGAGACTACTGCTACCTCGTCACTGAACTCTGGATCTCTCTCCAGGTCTTGCACGTGACATAAATATACTTCGTGCCCTTTTCTGAGCTCCCGATACATTGCCATAGCGGAGATGACTGTGGTTGAAGGCTCTCTTGGTCTCTGGCGGTATGAAACAGTGACCCCAGATGGACTCTTGAGTAGCAAGCGGTGCTCGGCGCATAGGATCCGTCCCTTGTGCCGCTCCAACCAGTTCATTCCAATTATCAAGTCGAATCCCAATCCGTTGAATTCAATGAAGGAAATGGGAAACGCTTCACCTTTGATTTGAATGGTGGCGGTGTGGTAATACTTAGTGCATTTTACTCGCTCCTTCGACGGGAGAGTAACCAAGAAGTTTGGTAGCTCATCTGCGTCTAGCCCCAACCTTGTAGCGAATGATGGCGATACAAAGGTGTGAGAGGCGCCGGAGTCGAATAATACTTTGGCTTCGATGCCGTTTACTGGGAATGTTCCCGTTAGAATGGTGCCGCTTCTGCCGGCTTGTTCTTCGGTGAGGATGCTCAGGCTACCTTCGGTACCGAGTCCACAACCTATTGATTCATAAGATTATAAGTAAGGATGGTGGAACGCAAGTGGAATTTAATAACCAACACTGCTTTTATTGAATAACCAACCATCATACATACTGTGTCTCTAATACACGTTACTACTGGATTACATGATACTACAAGATTAATACTTTCTAAAGGTGAGGTTCAGGCGTCCTGGTTTCATGTGTGTGGCATTGATTGCCGGTGGTGCCGTATTCAACTTGATCTTCTGGATCCCGTGATACAGCAACCTTGATTTTCCACCCATGATGAGGACATCTCCTGATCTCAATACCAATTTCTCTGCGAGGTCCACACGCTTCTGCTCGCTATACAAAAATACGGCGTCATCACCAATGGACCAAGACACTACGGGCACTCCTAGTTCAAGAGATTCCGCTGTCTCGTCCTTGTCTTGGTGTAAGCCAAGTCGTCCTTCTTTCTCATAGAAGTTGACAATACATATATCTGCTTCAAGTGCAGGGATTGGTTCATCTTCGTACTGTTGTGCAATCTCTACAGCTTGTGTGACAAGCGTTTGGAATTCTGGGGGTATTGCTGGAGGTGTTGCTCCGTCTCTTGTTCGCGTCGTTTGGTATGTCTTGGTATAAGGGTTCCAATCCTTTCCCAAGCACATAAGCTTCAGCTTCATTGTAGCTCCACCGGGGAATTCGGGTGTATAAAATCCTCCTGGACCCATTCCTAACTCGTGGCATCGTCGGATGATTGAAATCTGTGCTTCGGGTGTCAGGTATCCTTTTAATAATATACCTGGGCGGATGACCTGACACTGTTCGTTGTTGAAGTGTGATTTGGCGACGTCGGTCTCTTCTTGAGGTGAGTTTGAAGGTATTGGGTAACAAATAAGGAAGTTCCCTAAGGTGGTGAATTTCATCTAGAGTGAGTTCTAGGCTTACTAATTCATTTCATGCTCAATACATACTTCTTTGATACTTACTCATGCTCAAATTCATGCTTCAAGTACTTACGCATTCATGCAGTTACTCATACAGATACTTTACTACTTAGACATGCTCTTCAAGGATTAAAGGTTACGGTAGTTACCTGGGCCGGACTTAGTCCCGGTCCCATCGCGGTCTATGATGTGTAGGGCCGGCTGCCTCGGTGGTGGGCCCCTCTGCGGACCTCGGGATCCCTGTCCCTGCGAGGTGTGCTGGGCATGAGCATCACCAGATGCAGCTTCCTTGCCCTCACGCTGCTTGTAGCCCTGGTAGTTGCCCTTGGCCTTAGAACTCTCCGGGCATGCATTGGCACGGTGGCCCGGTTTCTGACAAGTGAAGCAGCGGATCTCCCTTCCTTGGCAATCCGTGCCGGGATGATCCTTGTTGCAGTTACGGCAGATGTAGCTGCGGCCATCGGATTGGTTCTTTCCTTGGCCAAATCCAGAACCTATAGCTTCTAAGTTAGCAAGGTTCGGTATACTTACAATACTCCATACATATACGATTTCACAAGTGTACTAATTCCGGTTTCAGTTACTTACCCCTGTAGGGCTGAGACCTTAGTGGCTTCGCTGCCACTGGTGCGGTGTAGGCAAGCTGCAGTGGCTCAGCTGCCTTGCCCTTCTCAGCATGGGCACCGCCGTCTCCTGAAGTGTTCTTCTGATGAGAATACTTCTTCTTCTTCTTCCATGGTTTGGATTGGGTGTGATCATCGGAGGTGTTACCTTTGCCGCTCACCTTGCGCTTCAGCGCTTGCTCCTCATCTCTCAGCTGGCAGGTGATCTCAACTCGAGATGCAGCATGGTAACACTCCTGAATTTCTTAGGCATTAGGTTACACTTACATACGGGAATACTATTTACATTACTCATGGCTTTTTAAGGGTTCAACTTGTTTACCTGAAGGGAGGTAAACCGCGTGAAGCCCATGCCATACCGGAGTCGATGGCTCAATCCGCCGTAGAAGCGGTCGACCAAACTTGGCCGGTATACCCAAGGTCGGGTAGAAGTCTAAGGAGAGAGGTGAAGGTGCGGTAATATTCATCAACCGTCATCTTCTCGGTCATCTTAAGTGCATCGAGCTCAAGCCTTTTCTTGGTCTTGACATGCTCGGGGTAGTATTTAGATCGGAGGAGAGAGGTAAATGCTTCCCATCCGAATGCCGGATCGGCTACATGCTCGGCCTTTATGAGCTTCCACCAGTCCATAGCCGCGTCTTTCAGATAGTACGCAGCTATTCTCACTCGGACTCCAGCGGGAGTCTCAAGTGTGTCGAAGGCCGTCTCCATCTCGGAGAGGTAGGCCTCGAGCTTGGCGGGGTCGCTCTCGCCTCTAAAGTTTGGAGGTCGAAGGTCAGCGACTGCTTTTACCCAATTAGTCTCACGGGGATGGGTCGGGCTGTTGCTGCTGTTGCTGCTGCTGCTGCTGGTTCTGCTGTGTAGCCTGCACAGCGGTGATTACTTCCGGTAGCATCTGTGCTACCGTGGCGGCGACGATCTCAGCTATCGTCTGCGCGCCCGGTCCACCAGATGTCTCTCCCCTAGGTCGGCCTCGACCTCGTCCTGACATCTGAACAAGTGTGGATTACATTAGATGTTGGGATACTATGACCTCATGGTCTTCATTCAAACAATAGTATCGTCTTTGTAGACGTCAAGGGTATCCGTTATTGCTAACGGTAATTCCTAGTTAGGTTTCTAATTTTCCGTCTTAAGACGGTTGAAATCCTAACTCGGTAATCACTATACTTAATACTTCTAATCATCAGAGCGAGACTTCGCTCTGATACCACTTTTTGTAACACCCCAACCGCTAATCCTTTCTTACTCCTCTAATCCTGCTCCTAATTACCAGAATCGCAGCGGAATACTTACTTACTCCCGGCGGGTGATACAATGCCGTTAACCATCCAAGATCAACAAGGCTACACTACTTACCATCTCAGTCTGACGATTAGAATAAGCAAATACATACTACTTACTTTACAATACCAAATACTTAGATTACAATTGATTACCGAGTATACCGAATTATATGAATTACAATCCAATGTTACTTCCCATAAATGAAGAGTTTATACAACCTCTCCTTACTATCCAAGTAAAATTCATCATCCCAAAAAGGTGTACCACATGGTACACCGGCTACTCAAAAGGCTCTAGCCGTGTACAACTCGGTACACTATTTCAATACTACCAACTACATCCAAAAAGAATCACATGCTGCCCTTACTCTACCATCACGCCTCGCGGGTACCTGTGGAGTAAAAACATTCCCCCGAGGGGGTCAGCTTACGCTGAACATGATAACCGCATACCCCGCGTACTAGCGAGGGTACGCCAACTATTTGGTCGTATACATGCGGTTCGTTTCATACATACATACATACATGCTTTATACAATACAATTCAATACATTCATTTCAAGGCATACATTCATACAATACATACAAGCATGGAAGACAATACAAGTCAACCGTTATACTTACCGAATACTCACCGCATTACGGAGACACAATTCTCCAATACATACAAAGGTCCAGTTAGCCTTATTACACACCCGGGTTAATCGGATGTTCAATACTCTTTTACTCCGGGTCAATGACTTACAATAGTCAAGACCAATACATTACAATACTTACATACTTACATACTTACTTCCAGTTAAGTCGGTATGACCTCCGGGCAGGGAGTACTATCTCCCACCACCGGGCTTTAGGATGGCACACTAATCCAGGATGCTACCCATACAAAGGGAATTGGTCCAAGGAAAAGATCATAGCCAGGATTCGGTTCCAACCTCTTGTGGTTCCTTATCCTCACGCGTGGCCGAAACTATATCGGGCTTCTACTCATTCCATTACTCATTACTCATGTTAGGAGTTAGGTTGTTAGGAATTAGTAGAAGTCCATACTTACTTTCCATACATACATACAATACACAAGTACTCATACTTGCACATACACTCCATTTCCATTCATTCATTTCATGAATTATACAAACTAAATGTTCAAGGGCAATAACAAGAACAATATAGTTTCAAACACAATTATGTGCAATATATATCCGGTTCATGCATTTATCTTGTTGGTGATCACATAAACACACAAATCGGGGTAACCAAGTTAGGATACAGGGCATGAAGAAATCATACCGTTCACCGTCGCTTACGTACTACCGGGTCCTTGGGAGATCAACTATTTGATTTCCTATACATACATGAAGTAGTATGATCAATGATCTATTATTGATCTAACTTACTCCTTCTTTGCTACTTGCAATGCATACTTACTACTTTATTACATTCTTACTCGGTTGTAAAACCATTCTCTTCCTTATTACTTCTTACACTTGTTTCATTACTCATCTACTTACTTTCTTACCATTATTACCTCATTAATGGTGTACTACTACATATATGCATATAGGTATACAGGCATATACATATATGATTGCTATAATCATATAATTAAAACATTTTTTTTTTTTTTGTAAGTTATGGGTCGACCGACCCACCGACCGACCCAAAACCCTGGGTCGGTCCATTCCAGTAAGGTTTCGTCTTTGAAATTTCTCCCGACCGACCCAGACCATTCCGATCGACCCATACACCTCTGGGTCGGTCCATTCCCAGAGTTTCAGTCCCGTTGTCCAAGCTCCGACCGACCCACCGACCGACCCAACCTCTGGGTCGGTCGAAGTCCGAAACTTCGACAACGAGAATTTTAATCCGACCGACCCACGACCGACTCACGGCTCCTGGGTCGGTCCGTTCCAGAAGGTTTGTTCTTCGTTAATTAAGCCCCGACCGACCCACGGTCCGACCCATGCTTGGGTCGGTCGGTAGCAGAATCTGCTACAGACCTTGTTTTTCAATTCCAATTTCACCCATTGTTTCCCCAATCTTCCTACATACATCCTAACATGTTCCAATACAATTTAAACACTCCAAATCATGCTAATTCATTCCTCAACTTAGTACTTAATCCTTACATCCACTTATACATTTTTCCTCACTTCTTCACAACACTTATGCTACAGATTTTGATTCTCCTCCTTACGCTACAGATTTTCATCTCCACTCTTACACTCCAATACTCTCTCAACTAATGCTACTCCTAGCATCCAAAATACATTACTCACATCCTAGTTCCATTCCTTTAACATACTTCTTTCAAAATCTGTTACAAACTACAAAACACTCATCTCAAACTCTCCAAATACTTCCTCTTCTTAAACAATCTAAGTCCTCATCTTTCTACACAAATTTGGGCATAGTCTCCCCTATATTCTTAACATACTCCACACATTATCTCAGCTCACATAATACGATTCTCACCACCTGTTTACTCAATACATTATACTCACATTCAATACAACTACAACAACAATAAAATCCTGCACACATACCCATTCAATACCCAATGTTTTCCCAAGCTTTTAAAACTCATTTAAAACTTCAAAACTGTTACAATATCATTCTTCATTATACTTCAATACACTTGCTACTCATTACTTAATTCCTTACTCATTTTTACAATTCAAAAACTGTTACATTACATGACACCAAACTAGTTCAAGGTAAGAGACTTTACCTTGTTCTTACTAGTTTTTCCTTTCTTTCTTGCTTCCTCCTTTCTTCTTTCCTTCTTCTTGGTTCTTCCTCACAAAATGCACAATACTACAACACACCACCATACCAATACACACTACCATTTAACATTCATTTTTGCACTAACCCTAGAATTTAATGTTTTAGGGTTTAGACAAGGATATTACCTCACAATGGTTGAATGTAGTTCTTGACTAGCAAGAGAACAATGTTTCTAGCCCACCAAAGAAGCCAAATCGGCTGGAGCAACAAAGAGCCAAGAGTTCAAAATCCAAAAATTCTTATAATGCAAACAAGGGCTAGAAACCATGGATTTTCGAATTTCTTTTTACCTCAAGATGAAGAGGAGGTGAAGGTGCTTCTAATGGTGGACTTGAATCTTCAAATGGTGAATACCCTCAAAACGAAAGTAGAGCTTTTGAGTTTTTGAAAGGATGAAAACGTTCTCCTTTGCGAGGGGATTACAATGGTATATTTTTTTGAGTTTGGAGAAGGTTTGAGCACTCAAAGAGAGGAGAGAAGTGAAGAGTTTTGTGGGGGCTTCATTCTTCCATGGCTGTCGCAGGAGAAGGAAGGAAATAGAGAAAAGAGAGAATAGAGAAGGAGGAAAAACGTGAGGGAAGAGGAGGATAGGAGAGAGGGGTCCTTTTTCTTCTCTTTCTTTATTTTCTTTGTCTTGTTGTGAGTTACAAACAATTAAGAGAGTGAGTGAGAGGAGGGGAAATCGGCCCACACCCATACACACACCAGATTTTTAACTTTTATTTACACAAGTGGACACACTAAGTTTCTTTATTTGCATTCTCACCCCAAAACTTACCGGTTGTTACAGTTTTCACTAACCGGTACCCGTTTTCCGGAATTTTCTCGTTAAATTAATTTTATTGGTTCTAAAGCTTCACTAATATTTATTAGTGACTATTTAGTTGACCAAAATTGTTGCGAGTCTATTTAACCCGCTTAAAGTCACGTTTTCCCGGTTTCCTCGAAAAACGTGCTTTAAGGTTCGTTTATGCTTTTAACCCATTTTAAAGGTCCGTTTTCTTCGGGATTTGTTCCCTCGTATTTATTTAAGTGCAATTAAGCCTTTAAAAATATAATTAGCCTAATTAATCACTGTTTTAATTACGGGGTATTTCAAAACAAAACCAGATTCAAGGCGTCGGTTTAATCGGTTATGCAATTGCAGGCTTCTAAATTTTCCCGTAATTTTAAGATTAGGGATTACGTTATTCACTTGTATATGGATTTTTGCACACTTGTTTGTCAATTACAACAATTGGAGGTAAGACTCAACTCACTCGACCGCGCTATTTCCAGGCGATGAGAATTCGTTTTTTTCAACTAGGATGGGTTAATGAGTTTCCGGCGCTTCTGGTGTTTCAGTTTTAACTGGCGTAGCAGTTGAAACAGAAGAAGCTTCCAACTACTCGTTCTTCTATTGGATGTAATTTTTTATTTTTGTCAAATTATGCATCTACGTTACTATAATCTGTTGCAGTGATTCTGCAGTACTAACTTAAAAGACTGTTGAAATAGGTGATTCTGCGGTACTAATTAAAAAGACCCCTGAAATAGGTGACCTTGCTTTACCAGAGTCACGGTGATTGCCACACGTCTTTGAGTTGTGAGATTAACCTACATCAGACGAGTGATTCAAATCACTAGAATGGATTTAGTTGTCTTTTATTGCCTTAGTCTGAATGGTGTCTTACACTTGCGTCAATCATTTATTAATTTTACTGGGTAAGCGACCTTGCTAGTGGTACAAATCGTTCATCCGGTGTACATAAATCAGTTGCTTCGAATGGAGGAGTTGGCCTAGGTAACAAATTTCTATCCTCTACTTTTTATTTTATAGTGAAAATCAAGGTATTTATTACCTTGAAGTGCTTAATCTACTTGCTGAATTGCTGGTGTTTGGTGTGATTGTTGTTGTTATTTTCACTGCTGCTGCTGCTTCACTGCTGCTTCATTGTCTAATACATTCTGCTTCACCGCTTCAGTGATGTCATTTCTTGTTCGCTACTAGTATTTGCCATACATCCGTCTTTCTTTACTTCTTGAAGATACAAGTTTTTTTTTTTCCAATAATTTCTTGTTTTCTTTTCCAACTGATGAAACCTATGCCTGTATCTTTTACCTCCATGATGCTTATATTAGTGTAGCAGGAAACTGTTGTGGTCTTTCCAATATAAAGTTGATGTTGTCGTGGCTTCATTGTGTAATCCTGTATCATCAGTTTCTC
The DNA here is from genome assembly GCA_023374045.1 of Limonium bicolor. NCBI lineage: Eukaryota > Viridiplantae > Streptophyta > Magnoliopsida > Caryophyllales > Plumbaginaceae > Limonium > Limonium bicolor. The sequence goes on along the minus strand of JAIOTZ010001058.1, from coordinate 13,350 downwards.
AATAAGTTGTTGCTGCTTATATAGTGATGCTGCTTCATTGTCTAACCCCCTTGTTGTACTTAAGTTGGTGCTGCTGTAATTATTTCCCTTGGTTGGGTTTCTCCTTTCGAAAACAGAGGGGCTGGTGGTTGGTCTTAGTTGCGCGCTTGTGCTCATTCTGCAACTTTGCGGTGGAATTGAATATTGAAACAGAGCGTCTGCTGCTCTGATATTTTTTTTTGTGAAATTAACATTTTCAGCATCAGAAATCACTTAGCTGCATGTTGGGTTGCTCATTCTTTCCATTTCATCACTTCAGCCATGTTTCTGTCATTTGTAGGGACAACTTCATCAATAGCCTTAATGCATCACCATTTGAAAATGATGGCAGGATTTTACAATTAACCTCATTTTCCATGCTGTATTGATTGTCGCTGCTGCTCGAAGTTGCTACTGTTTTTAAGTTGTTTGTTGCTGTTATTATGAAGTTGCTGCTACACTTAAGTTGTTTGCTGCTACTGCTCTAAATTTTTTCATTATTCTTCTGATAGCATAACTATGTACTCATTTGCTAAAGTGTTTGCAAAGAACATTGAAGGTTCTTCACAGACAAAACTATTGGGGTAGTTGGATGAAGCGAGGCTGGACAATTCTCCATTTTTTGATGGAATCAATTAGTTATAGATTTCAGATTATGCTAGATATTCGTAAGGCGTCGTACTTTTATATTTTTAATCTAGTTAGAGTATAAGGGTTTTTCAACATACTTTAAACATCAAAGTTAATATGTGGACTATTCTTCTTTGTTGATGCTTTTGTAGCATATGTTCATTTTTTTCAAATTTTAACTGTAATGAAGAAGGTGAAACATTTTCTTATTGAAGTAATCAGTGTATATGCTCACGCTTTAGTACAATTTAAAAATTATGGGTATAATGTGTATTGACTTATTAATAGATTTTCATTTACACTTTTAGTCATACGAAAAGTCAAGACAATCTTTTATAGTTAGAAAAAAGCGTTAACCAAATTATGACTATGAGTCACTAAAGGCTTTTACAAGCACACAATTGAATTCACTGACACAACAATAACTGTCACTAAAGCTTACTAAAGTCGTTTGACATCTCATCAATATGACAAAAAAAGGGTATACTGACATATAGTTAAGTGTCAGTAAAGATGAAAATCTTACCGACTTCTCCATTTTCTGTTAGTAAAACCCTTTAGTAACTGCGGTGCTGCGGACAACCTTGTTTGTGTGCCTGTAAATCCCAATTGGTCTTATACTGACACTTTTTAAGGTTTTTTTGACACGCTTTGAGTGTCACTCAATGATGTATTTTTTGTAGTGGACATGGAGCGAGGAGCAAGGATAGATGAAACCGTCTGAGGTAGAAAGCTGAAATCTGGTGATCGTCCTTTCTGTTCCTGTTCCTTCCCCAACACGCCAACTCCCAGTTACTCATTCCAAGTTCGACTGCATATCCTACCTTGGCGCGCCGCGCGCCCACAAGACCCCGACCAACACTTATCTAAAACTGGTGTTCACCGTGCTCAACTAGGTAGTAATCACAGCGCGGAATGGAAGATAGACCTGAGCTCATCAAAAAGGATGATCCAAATCGCCCAGCCACCTCATACAGGTTCCACTACACGTACAGGTACAAGTCTGCCTGTAACTACTGCCGAATTTACATTTTGTAACCCGAAAATACATTTGAATTCAAATACTGTCAATGATTTTGGTTTTTGTATTCTACTTACATCCGCCGACTCCCTCGCTGATGTGGTTTACTGCATGTGCGATTAATTCGATCTGAGGTAGTGTTAACCGTGGATTTACCATCTTCACTGTCAACGAAACAGCCGGAAGAAGGATGTGCGTCGGACGTGCACTGACTTCACCGGAACAAGTGCTAATTTACCCTCGTCCACTGCAGACGAACCAACAACCTCCAAATGCGTAAGCAACAAGGGAACCTCCACCAACGCGGGGCCGAGGATATTGAAGATTCAACAACGGACTTGGTGGTGGCCAAGAAAAAAAAGACAAACCGACCTTTCACCAGCAAAATGTCGATTGCTGCTTTGAGAAGGGGCATCAAGGGTCTCAAACCAGAACAGCGCGCAGCCCTGCAAGAGACTGGGTTTGCTCATTTCTTGAATCTAGGGGTGGATTCGATCTGTTACAGCCTGGGGTGTTGGTTGGCAACAAATTTTAATTGGCGAGCTGTCAGTTGATACTTGCTGATAACACAAGAGTTGACGTAACAGAGGATGATGTTCATGACATACTAGGGTTTGCCCCCGGTGGCGTTGAGATCACAGAAGCATCAATAAACTCAAAGTCTGATGAGTACAAGGAATGGAAGTTACAGTGGGATGCTGTCTTTGGACGTAAAACAGCCAGAACACTAGATATCATAAGTAAATGGCCGACAATGGGAGCGACAGATCTATTCAAGACCAGTTTTATATGTGCTGTTGTCTCCACTTGCGTCAGCGGCAAGTGCGACCTAAGGTGCAACGACATGATTCTGCCATTAATACGAGACCCGTCAAATGCATCTAGGCTGAACTGGTGTAGATACACAATTGACAAGTTGGTAGAGTCTGTTCGTAAGTATCAGCAAAGTACATTCAAAACCCACTACTTCACAGGCTCTCTGTTGTTCCTTAACCTGTTCTATTTTGACAAACGGCTCTTGTTGGCCGTCTCGAGCAGCACGGTTATATCGATATCCAAATGGAACAACCGACATGTACAATGACAGGCTAATCAGAGAGAGAGATGTAGGAAAATTTGGAGGGGTTAGGATTGTAAACACAGGGTGGTGGCAGTACAAATATCGTCTTGCCCACTAGAGGCGGTACAGGTTAGTGTCACTCTATGAGTCTTTTTTTTGTTCAATATATTTAACTATTAGTTGTAGGGCTGGCAAAAGGATTTGGGGTGGGTTGACTTAACCGAACACGACACGATTAATAAAACGGGTCGACACGAACGCGACCATTTAATAATCGGGTCATGTGCATCAACCCGACACGAATATACTTCAACCCGACCGACCCGTTTGACACGATTAGTTTTTCGTGGTCAACCCGATTAACCTAGTAAAACTTGACTATCGATATTGATGTGCGGCTATTCTCTCAATTCAAAATTCAAAATCCAAATATAGTTTGGATTTTGACATATTATTTTTCCTTGCCATAAAGATTAAAGAGCACATTACAACAATAATTCAAAATTCATGGGTTGAGTAAAAATTAAAATTCGATGGGAATTGGGATGTCATCATGTGCCGATTTGGGTGTTTTGGCTGTGTGGTTGGATAAAAGAGGAGAGTAGGTGTTGTAATTTTAATCGATAATGGGTTTGGATATATATATTAACTTAAAAGTTAAACGGGTTGGCGGTTACACTAGTTCGACCAACCCGACCCGATTATTAAAGGGTCAACCCGGACACGACCCGTTTATTTAATCGTGTCAAATTATAAAACCCAAACCCGCAAATTTCGTATCGGGTTCGTGTTGGTCAAACGGGTCGTGTTGAAATTGCCAGCCCTATACGTTGTTGACTACAATCTTGGAGATGCAATTTTGCAGCCTTCAGACCATGCTGCTGTTCAGGAACGTTTGCTAGAAACAGAGGAAGCGATCGTATCTGCTCCTGACCAGAAGTCTGATACTATCAGATGCTTGACAATTTAGGATGTGGATGGTGGTTGACGTAGGCGGGCTCATGTCTGGAATCATGATGAAGTTGGACGAAAAGGTTGGAAAATTATGAAGCTAATAGACAACGTCAGAGATTTGACTGTCAAAATAGGGGAAGAGAGAAGTTAATTGAATCCAGGTTGAACGACTTGTCGATTGAGAGAGATAATGCCGAAAGACGTTGGAACGAACTGTTGGCAGGAAAGATACCTTGCGACGAGCAGAGTTTGGTAGAGGAGCAGAAGTACAAGCTTAGATTTGTTGAAAAGGAATTAATGGACAAGCATAAAGCATCGTCTGGTGAGGTGGAGCAGCGGCCAAGTCGGAGGGGAGGCAGTGGGTAGTTCTGGGGTCGGTGATACATGTGTTCGTCCATGTTCGTCCGAAAATGAGGTGTGTTTGGGGACGCATGTGTCGCCATATGCCGATGCAGAATGTTATTTCTGAGTGGTTAAAGTGGTGTAAAATTAAAAGAAAGGAAATTAAAACTCAAATTATAAACGTCGGGCTGCAAACAATTCCCGGTCGTAGTAGTATAACGAGTGTCGTATCCACAGGAGATTGTTCAATTTACCCTAGTCTTGGTAGTTACTAAAAAACTGTAAAAAGGGGTTTAGCCGGAGGCAAGCTTGATTTGTTGTTAAATTGATACAGAAATAATAAAAACAGTAAAAAGGTGAATTAATTGATGTGAATGGAAAAATGTATCCTAGGATAGCGGGGGAATTTCCTAAATTACTTAAACATATTTATAACCTTGTTTCAATTATTTATTGCCTATTAGAGTTAATAATTGTCAGTTACGAACTCTTAATAAAAGCCTTAATATTTCCTGCTCAGTCCGGAGTGTAAATATCAAGATTAATTCCTTTGTGGTACCTAGACTATCTCAAATCATATGTTGATAGTTACCAAATAAATGCAGTCGTTTGTCGCGCAAAGCATTTAGCATATTAGTTAAAGGAATTAAACAAGTTAAATGAGAGAAACAGGTGATAAATATTAATTACGTAATATTAGAAATCAAACCCCCATCCTAGGATACAGAAGAAAATTACTCAGACATTAACGGAGTTAAGAAGATTACACAGATAGATTTTGACATTAATTCAGAGGAAGAACTGGTCTGTTCTCCTCTCACTGCTGCTCTTCTATTTCTTTTGTTACTGCGTGAGTGTGGAATGATGTGGTGATACGGGAGGAAATATAAGTGGAAGCGAATGGTTTCTTCAGACTCCGTCGTGCGTGGTGTGGTGTCTTTTGCAGCTAAGGTGGTGAGTTTATATAGAGGTTTGGCTCCGTACTAATTTGATTGCAGATGAAGAGGAGAGTTGATTGCTATCTTCATTGATTGCAGAGGGGACAGAGGCTGGACGCGTGAGAGATTAATGGTGCGGTGCGGGAGTAGATAGATAAATCGATTCAAGTTGCAGAAGACGGCGAAGACGGGCGAAGAAAACTAGTTCGCGGCGTTGATTTAATTCATGACCGCCTGCTGTCCGCCTAATAAATGGCGGTCTCCTCTTATGTGTCCGCCTGTTCTAGAGGCGGTCTCCTCTTATATGTCCGCCTGTTTCAGAGGCGGTTGTGTGTGTCACGTCCCTCCTTAAGAGGCGGTAGCCTCTATGGTGACCGCGAGTTAATTCCTCGTCCGCTAGGCGGTAGCCTGTGTCACGTCCGCGAGTTAAGAGGCGGTAGCCTCTATATTTACCGCGAGGCGGTGCTTGTGCCTCGTCGCCGCCAAGACCGCTCGATATGAGGCGGTTGAATGAGAGAGGTCCGCCCGGTGGTTGCCCGTGTGACGTCCGCCACTTAGGGGGCGGTTGCACAGTCACCGCGTGACTCTCGCGTGCCTCTGTTTGATCGGCTCTAGATTCTTCTTATAAGTCCGTTTTCTGAGCCGTTCGCGTCTATGCGTTCGTCTCTTCGTGTACTTTGCTCCTAGCTTGGTTGTTCCTCATGTTAAAACCAACAAATTGTGAGATCAATAAAACATAAACTAGAGGAAAACCATAAGATAAGTGAGAAATGAGCAGAAAAGTGCTGATATAATATATGAAATACACCTATAAAACATGCTCATTTAGACACTTATCACACCCCCACACTTACCTTTTGCTTGTCCTCAAGCAAAACCATGTACCCAAACAAGTAGGGAATGCTCAATATTAACAAATACTATTATGAAGGGTAGGATAAAGAAGTCAATAGTACATGATCTTAAACTTTTTAGAGGAGTGTGATCCATCACCTACTGGTGGCATAGGTGTACTTAGGGCAAAATAAAAATAAGAGTTTCGGGGTATGATCCGGAGTACTACAATGCTTCTTGATTTAAGGTGACTTTGAGAACTTTTACCATGGCCAACTTCTCTCAAGAATGGGCATTGAGGAGAAAACAAAAGGAAAAATAGAATTAAGCATTTGTTTCACTTTTGCAAACGAGATGAGAAGATAATATGTAGGCATCAAGCCCTTTGTATTTAAGAACACTCAACTCTCTGTTGGTTACCAATGGTGTCTCAAGTCCCTTATTTATTATTTTTTTCCTTTTTGACAGAGAAGCACCCCTTAGCAATCCCTAAGAAAGAAGACAGAAAGAACCCCGAGTAATAAAAATCCAACCATTTCAGATCATTGGTCACACCGCATAAAATGCTCCTCAAAAGTAATCAAAATTTTAAAATTTGTACCATTTATACCATTATCCCACATTCATAACAATATTTATTCTGAAAGAGAACAACCCACATAAAAAGGGTCCACGATATTGAATTTGAACAAACGCAAGATAAGCAGAGAGATTAAGCATTTTAGCATAAAATGTCACCGAAAAGGGCACACTCCCCCACACTTAATTGAACAATGTCCTCATTGTTCACCAGAAAAACAAGGGAAAGTTTCAGAAGGCCTTTTCGGTAAGTAGATAAAATAGAGAGAACACGAAGTTCACGAATATTCATTTAAGCATATAAATTCTCCTCTGCATATTTATTTAAATAAAAGCATAATTAAAGAAACTAGTACTCCCCTGATTTTATTTTTGCTAGCGTGTTTGGACTTCCCCCACACTTGAGCTTCAGCCTCAAGTAGCGTAGCTTGGCTGCGGTGTAGACATGAAATTGCACCTGCATAAAACACTAGAAGCAACCATACTATAAACGGGGTTAAAAGTTAGCAAAAATAAATTTAAAAGGGAACCTGATTATTAAACAGCATAAAAGCATATAAAAGATAAGTTCGTCCGGGTTGCCTCCCGGAAAGCTGCCCTTCTTTAACGTCTTTAGCTAGACGCTTTTTCGTTAGATCGATCCTAAGGGGTGGTTATGAGGAGGAGATCCAAAGCATGACTCGATGGTTTTTTTGAGAGTCCACCTGGATGCATGTTTTCTTTTCTTATCCGCTCTTCGTCCGGATTGGTGGTGGTATCTCTGTGATAGACATGCCGTCTGGAAGGGTAATAAATAGAAGTGGGGATGATGGTGATTGAGTGTCCCTCACAAACTTGAGATCTTTGGATTTGCTATCTGGAGATCTTCCTGATGCAAACTCCAGCTTTTCGTTATAAGCTTGAAGGGTGATCTTCCCCTGGGCTACCCAAATGTGCACATCAGCTGTGGCAAGGAATGGTCGTCCGAGGATGAGAGGTGTAGTGGGGTTCTCTTCGATGTCTAAAATGACAAAATCGCATGGGAAGTATAAGTGCTCCACTTTAATGATAACATCCTCCACTCCGCTTGGGTATGTTACCGAACCATCTGCCAGTTGCAGGGTCATCTTAGTCTTTTCATCTCTCCAATTCCCAGCTTTTTGAAGTGGAGAGAGGCATCAAATTAATGGAGGCACCCAGATCGCATAAGGAGTATGGAAACGAGGTGCTACCAATTGTGACTGGAATAGTGAAGCTGCCCGGATCATTGCATTTTGATGGTAGTGGTTTTTGTGAGTAGCTGAGCAAGCTACATTGAGAGGTACCGTACCGACTTCGGCCAATTTAGTTTGTTAGATATGAGGTGTTTGAGGAATTGGCGTAGTTTGGCATTTTGGCAATGAGGTCTACAAACTGTACATTGACGTTTAGCTGCTTCAGCATTGCCAGAAACTTACCATATTCATTATCCAATTTCTGCTTCTGGAGTCGGCGAGGAAATGGTATAGGCGGTTCTTGTGAAGAAGGTTCTGAAGCTGGTGGAATAGTGAGGACGTTTGGAGATGTCTTTTCTGCTGGGGCCTCAGCTTTTCTTCACTATCCTCTTTGGATTCTTCTGATTGTTGCGGGATGGGAATCTCGTCGGTTTTCTTACCGCTTCTCAAGGTTATCGCCTTAACCTCTTCTCCTTCTTCTTCAAATTCGAGCTTCTCATGTTCATAACCGGCTACCAAGTTCTCGAGGTAGGTATTCTCAGATTGAATGCGATTTTTATAGACTTGGCGGTGCTTTCCAATTCAGCTACATTCCTTTTGGAAGTCTCAATTGCTACAACCCATTCTTGGAGGGAAGGGTGTAGTTCTAGAACTTTAGCTGTTTTAGCCACCTCCGTCGTTTCTTCATCGTGCTCCTTCACATAGATGCACTTGGCTTGCTCTCTTGGATTTGGTTCATTTGGCTGGGGAGAGCCCCTGGCGGTCTTCGAGCAAGATGTTCTGCAAGTTGATTGAATTTCCTTCGATTTTCTGGTTGAAGGCTTCTTGTGCAGAGAGCTGGTTCTGAGTTATGGACATGAAACCCTTCATCATCTTTGAGTTCTGCGTTTGGATCAGAAGAGGATGAAGATGGTGGTTGTTGTTGTTGTTGTTGTTGTTGTTGTAAACCTGGAGGGGCACCTTGTGCTCTATAACCTATATTAGATTTTGGTTGGGGCGGTTCCCTGATAGGTGTTGGAGTTGTTGTTCTGCCCTCCTTGATTCTGATCATTATTTTCCATGAGAAATTCGGGTGATTTCTCCATGGATAGTTGTTGTTGAAGTTGTTGTTGTAGGAATTACCGGGGCGGTTTCCTATGAAATTCACATCTTCGTAGTGGTTTTTACCTTCGCACTGATGAGTTTCATGAGGACCGGCGCATATGACACATCGTTCTGTAGGTGGAACTGGTGGTGAACTTGTAGGTGGGGTAGCTATTGTCTTTACAATTTCGTTTTGTGATGTTGTAGCTTTTCCACCATCTTTGCAAGGGATGAGATCTGAGCCGATAAATGATCTGTAGGCTCAACATGGAGTAGGCCTGCTGCTCGCGGTGTTCTTCCTTTGGATCTCGTCCACTGTCTGGTATTGCTCGTCATGGTTTCGAGAAGATCCATTCCTTCTTTAGGAGATTTCATCATGAAACTTCCTCCTGCAGAGGAATTGACGAGTAGTCGGTTCCCATCATCCAGACCGTTGAAGAATGACAGGCAGAGGGATTGATCGTCAAGACCATGGTGGAAATTTCATTAGCATATCTTTGAATCTGTCCCATGCGTCGTACAACGTTTCTCCCGGCTCTTGACAGAAAGTGTTGATCTCACCAATCAATTGCCTCGTTCTACTGGTTGGGTAGTATTTGGCAAGGAATTTTTGGGCCATTTGAAGCCATGTGGTGATTGATCGGGAGGGAAGGCTTCGGTACCACCGGTTTGCTGAATCCGATAATGAGTGAGGAAATAGTTGGAGTCGAATTCTTTCTTTGACGATGCCGGTTTGACTAAAGGAATTGCAGAAGTCTAGGAAGAGACTCAGATGATTTGGGGCTTCATCTGGGTTCGCTCCATTAAACTTGCCTAGATCCCGGACGCGGTGATGTAGTGGGTTTTGAAAACCCAACGTCCGGCTTCTTCTGGTGTTAGTTCAGGAGAACTATAGCTGATGCTCTTCCTTCGGTGTTAGGTTGGTGATAATCAGATAGGGCACGGTGTTCTGGTTGAATTGCATGGTCCATTTCATTTATAACTTCGTATATTGGCCATGGCTTGGTTTCTCAGGTTTCTCTGCGCTTGAAATAAAGTACGCTCGGGTTCGGGGCTCAGACTGATTGGTGGAGAGCCTCGGGTTCGAGTGTTTGGCATGCACAGAAGATAACTTGTGGTTTATCAGAAGCTGCAAATTAGTTAGTAAATAAAATAAGAAAGACAGAAATATTGGTAGGCTGATAAACGTTAGGGGTTAGTATACAGAATTATAAGTTAGTAGTTATACAATGGAAAGAAATGTTAAGGACAATGGAAATGAAATGTTAAGGACAATGGAAAGAAAGGACAATGGAACGAAATGACAGGAAATTTAAAGTTAGTAGTTAGAGACAATGGAAAGAAAGGACAATGGAACGAAATGACAATGGAACGAAATGACAATAATATTAAGATGTTAGGAGTTAGATGTCCAAAGTCCGAAGTCAAATGTCCAAGTCAGGTCAGAAGTCCGATGTCCAATTCAGATTATAAGTCCGATGTTCAAGGTTAGTTTATTAACAAGATAATATTGACAGTTTATTATAATAAAACAGGTGAACTACCGGAAACTAGGGAAATTGATGGAATCAATTTCCCCGGCAACGGCGCCAATTTGCAGAATGTTATTTCTGAGTGGTTAAAGTGGTGTAAAATTAAAAAAAGGAAATTAAAAACTCAAATTATAAACGTCGGGCTGCAAACAATTCCCGGTCGTAGTAGTATAACGAGTGTCGTATCCACAGGGAGATTGTTCAATTTACCCTAGTCTTGGTAGTTACTAAAAAACTGTAAAAAGGGGTTTAGCCGGAGGCAAGCTTGATTTGTTGTTAAATTAATACAGAAATAATAAAAACAGTAAAAAGGTGAATTAATTGATGTGAATGGAAAAATGTATCCTAGGATAGCGGGGGAATTTCCTAAATTACTTAAACATATTTATAACCTTGTTTCAATTTTTATTGCCTATTAGAGTTAATAATTGTCAGTTACGAACTCTTAATAAAAAGCCTTAATATTTTCCTGCTCAGTCCGGAGTGTAAATATCAAGATTAATTCCTTTGTGGTACCTAGACTATCTCAAAATCATATGTTGATAGTTACCAAATAAATGCAGTCGTTTGTCGCGCAAAGCATTTAGCAATATTAGTTAAAAGGAATTAAAACAAGTTAAATGAGAGAAACAGGTGATAAATATTAATTACGTAATATTAGAAATCAAACCCCCATCCTAGGATACAGAAGAAAATTACTCAGACATTAACGGAGTTAAGAGATTACACAGATAGATTTTGACATTAATTCAGAGGAAGAACTGGTCTGTTCTCCTCTCACTGCTGCTCTTCTATTTCTTTTGTTACTGGGTAGTGTGGAATGATGTGGTGATACGGGAGGAAATATAAGTGGAAGCGAATGGTTTCTTCAGACTCCCGTCGTGCGTGGTGTGGTGTCTTTTGCTCTAAGGTGGTGAGTTTATATAGAGGTTTGGCTCCGTACTAATTTGATTGCAGATGAAGAGGAGAGTTGATTGCTATCTTCATTGATTGCAGAGGGGACAGAGAGCTGGACGCGTGAGATTAATGGTAGGCGGTGCGGGAGTAGATAGATAAATCGATTCAAGTTGCAGAAGACGGCGAAGACGGGCGAAGAAAACTAGTTCGCGGCGTTGATTTAATTCATGACCGCCTGCTGTCCGCCTAATAAATGGCGGTCTCCTCTTATGTGTCCGCCTGTTCTAGAGGCGGTCTCCTCTTATATGTCCGCCTGTTTCAGAGGCGGTTGTGTGTCACGTCCGCCTCCTTAAGAGGCGGTAGCCTCTATGGTGACCGCGAGTTAATTCCTCGTCCGCTAGGCGGTAGCCTGTGTCACGTCCGCGAGTTAAGAGGCGGTAGCCTCTATATTTACCGCGAGGCGGTTGCTTGTGCCTCGTCCGCCCGCCAAGACCGCTCGATATGAGGCGGTTGAATGAGAGAGGTCCGCCCGGTGGTCGCCCGTGTGACGTCCGCCACTTAGGGGGCGGTTGCACAGTCACCGCGTGACTCTCGCGTGCCTCTGTTTGATCGGCTCTAGATTCTTCGTTATAAGTCCGTTTTCTGAGCCGTTCGCGTCTATGCGTTCGTCTCTTCGTGTACTTTGCTCCTAGCTTGGTTGTTCCTCATGTTAAAACCAACAAATTGTGAGATAATCAATAAAACATAAACTAGAGGAAAACCATAAGATAAGTGAGAAATGAGCAGAAAAGTGCTGATATAATATATGAAATACACCTATAAAATGCTCATTTAGACACTTATCAGCCGACAAAACCTGTCGATCCGGTGAGAGCGGCGTATAATATAGAGAACGTTTTGTTCAGTTTTGTGATGTTATTGCATGATAAGACGTGAGTTGTGTACTCTGCAACCAAAACTGTTGTTCACAATGAAATATTATTGTTGCCATCATAGATGAAATATGTTAATACTGTTTCATTTGTTGAAGTTTGCCACTCTACAAGCAAGGAGACTTCATGCTCACGCAGGAGGACTTCTCTACTTTCGCATACGACACAGACCTGTACAGTTGCATTGTAGATTTGCAATCGAGGGTGCTCAACTTCGAAAACACGCGAAGAAGTGAAGGAAGCCCTAACCGTTTTTTCTGCAGCACCACGTTAAGTGTACGTACACTAAGTTGATACACTATTTTAGAGTGATCTCACTTATTTTACCATAGCCTGAAGCTGATAATCTACCTGTACAGCTTTTCACCACTGATATTACATCAACGGAAATCAGAGATGTCAACGACAGTCGAGCGGCAACTGCGAAGGTGGGTATAATAAAGCAACTTTACAAGGAGTTCCACAACGCGGGGCTTGGGCCTAAGGACATCATGAAGGTCGATATGGTATTCGTACCAGTGCAAGCCCATGGACACGTGTATGTGTGTGTACTCGACTATAAGAACGGAGTAAACTGGGTGATCGACAATATGCCTGCTCCGTTCGAGGGATTCAACATGGTTGACAAGTACGGGATAGTCCCATTTCTGCTGGTATGCTCACCCATTTAGTTTTTCATATGTTGTGTTTAGATCATTGCTTCAATTAGTATGGACTCCTACATGGTTAACTGGCATGTTTTTCCCGCGTGCTGCTAAACAAGGTGTACTGCGTGAATACTTTCATCACTGCGGCCTTCACTTCTCAAGGTGACTTCAGGCTTAGAGGAGTTCCAAATCTCATAGTAATGCAAAAGGACTGGCAGTCTAGGCGTAACCCTTCGGACTGCGGTATATTTGCCTTGCGACATATGGAGACGTACATGGGAGATATGGCTGGATGGGATCCCGGACTACAGAAAGACAATGTGTGCCTCTTTACTATGAGTGTCTTGCAAGCAGACAATGCTTTTGTAATGGACACATTATGCTCAGGACAAGTACCATCATCCAGACTAACAATCTATACTTCCATGTTTTCCAAACAGGTGCACCAAATGAGATTATTGCGCAAGCGATATTTGTGTAAGTTTTTGCTTCACAAGCTGAATGCCCGTAGACCCTATATGCTCCATGAATTGATGAAATTCGAGCAGCTAACGTCTAAGGTATATGCAACTCCTCTACGATAACTGAACAAAACGACACACACTGATCATAGCAACTTCTACTCGTCATTATGTAATGTGTGCAGGTGAAAAGACCATGACCAATTGTGAGCATACACGGACCTGGACA